>JBCFYV010000012.1:60860967-60908351 GCA_039000515.1 Timema cristinae | reverse complement strand
AAAATTTTTAAATAAAAAATCCAGCATTGTAGGAGTATATTATTGTCTAGTTGTGGTAAATAATTATTGGTATGTCTTGAAAGAAAAAGTACTTTTCCATTATTAAAAAGAATTCCTAAAATTTAAATTTTTTTAAAGCGAAAATGAAATTATTAATGTTTGTGCTAGATAGGAAGGAAAGTATTACATTAAAGAATAATAATAATGATTAGTTCGCTGTTTTGAATAAAACATAAATTCGCCCCCGTTGGAAAGAACAATTTAAATAATGAAAATATATATATATTTAAAATTTAAAATGTATTCTCCAGGACAACAAAAACAAACGTTTCTAAGTAAATATTGATCTTAAAATATTCTGGAAAAAAGGGAGCGACAATTCATATATCCACATAAAAGTTTAAAAACATATGTATAGCAGGCTTCAATTGAAATGAGCGGTCTTTTTATAGTGTAAAATTAGGGAAATTTGTCAGGTGGGTGAAAACACAGCCTCAAATAGTGTAAATGTATATTATTTAAAAAATTTTCAAAATGGATGAATACACAATGAAGGGGGAATTGATCCAATATTCTCAGAGTAGCCGAAGCTATTCTAAAAAAATTGTTTGGTCATTAAAGTTGAAATTTATCGTTTGAGTTTGTTAAAGCTTGCTTGTATCTATATTCCTTCTAACATGAGAAAATTTATATTTAAATTCTGATTGATGGAAGAGGCCGGACTGTTAGAAATTCTAATATAATACTTTAAAATATTTCTATGTGGATAAATGTAGGAATATGTTAGACATTTAAAAATGATATTTTGTTTTCAAAAAAACCCGTTAAAAATTTTTAGTGGGAAAATTCGGTAACTGAACAAGAAAATTAGGAATTTGACTTTTTTCCCAAAAATAAAAATTAAAATATTAATTAAGGCAGTTAGAAAATTAAAAATCTTAGATTTGTTATAAGGTAAACTCCAAATATCAAAAATGATAGTAAGTTTAGAATCTAAAATTCATGTCCAGGGAAATAGGTTTCCATAACTTCTATAAATAAAACCCTTTCTTGTTTATGGTGGAGCACTTGGATTTAAAAAGGCAGCGAAGCTGTATAAAATAAATAAATGTAAAACTAAAGGTTCCATACATTCTATTTATTATTTATACGAATACATCGAAAAAAATAATCGAAACATTTTTTTATCGTTATGTAGGATCTGGATAGCAATTAGATTTAAAAAAATGTTGTCAAAAGAGATGAATACCCCTGTTTTTATTTGGTGGGTTATATTATTTTAGATTTAGTCTTTCTATCGATATTCTTTAGGTTATTTTATTACAATTGTTTTATTTTTTAAGGAATTTATAAAAAATAGGCAAAAATTATTTAGAAAATTGAAAAATGACACCTGGACACGGGTTCGTTTCCCCGTGTCAGGTGTCATTTTTCAATTTTCAGAATATGATATCGGAGAGGTGTTATCCTCACTAATTTGCATAACAATAGTTCCGGCTATTGTTTCACAATAATTATTTATATCAATAATATATTAATTTAATCTAATAATTTTTTAATTAAGAATTGACACTTGCCATAAATAGTCCAGTGTTATTGTTAGAGTAATTTTCAAAATGATGGTAGTTGAAATAGAACGTTCTAATAACTAAGATTTTGATGAGGCCTACAATTTCAAAGATCGGGAAACCGTTGTTCATAGATTCTAGGAGAAAATTTGGCTATGGTATGGCCTGATATTTTATTTATTTATTTGTATTCTACATTTGACAGTAAGATATGAAGATTGAAGTTCAGTCGCCGTGTATTCAGGATTTATCAGCTTTGATAGAATAGACAGTGCCCAGGATATACCTTGGGAAATGTATACACGTCCTACAAATAGAGGAACTAAATATAGTGTTTATGAAGCTGTGGGGACAGTGGAAAACTTTAATTAAACTAAAGCTTACTTATTTCTTTCGTCACTTCTTATTACTAAATATTCAGTATCAATCATTCATGATAATTACTCAAATTGTATAAATATGAAGAAGGGAATTATTTAAGAAGAAAGCTATTACATTGCGTGGTGGAAGAATTGAAAACTTTATAAACGAAACCAACTCATGAGACTGAACAGGACTTGAAAACAAATTCTCATATTTAAACAAGGAACTACAACAGGAGATTTATTTATGGGACCCTCTGTCACAAAAGTGGCTTTGAAGCATTGATCTTCCCTCGCGTCTTAATATTTATTTGGACCTTAGGCCTTAAAACCATATTAACCACATAATGTGTCAATAGGAGCAGTTCTGTTTTTTTGAGGGAAAATTTTTTTTCTGTCACTAGAGTTAAAAACCTGTGGCGTCTAGAAGGGTATTAAGGCTCACCAACCACTAGATTATGAGGGCAAGAACATTGCTTCAATTGTCTAAATTTAAATTATATATCATCCACCTAAGAACCTTAAAATATTGTTTCTATCTTACTAGAAAATCACGCATATATCGGGAATTAGGTTTATATTTGGGCAGAAATCACAAAGTTGTAATCATTCTAAATGAACGTGTAATGGGTATTTGTCTAATTCAACCCACGTTATTTAATGTCATACATTCTTAAAAAAATTATAAATTTTCCTCACGCCTTGTTTTAAAACCAATATTAATTTGATTTAGAATTATTTATTTGAAAAATTATTATAGAGTTACGATAAGTACATTTATTTCGAATTTATTAAAATATTGATGAATATTTGTTAGAAGCAGATTAAATTTTACAATATACCAAAAGATTTAAAATGAATCCATGAGAACGATATAGTTTAAAGTAATTTCTCTTCATTAAACTAAAATTCTAAAATAAAAATTATTACTCTCAATGAAACAATTACGACGTGTTCCACTTTGTACCGGGTTGCTAAATCTGAAAGTTATATCATCAATTTTCTACTTAAGGAATATCTAAAATCTATATCGTCCTTAAAAACATGATTTGGCACTCAACTAAAACTTAACTTAAATGTCTTTAAATACAAAAATCACCAAGGTTGAAAGTATAGCATTTTGTATCTTTAAAAATATTTATTTAAATTAGTTTCTTAGTTATCACATGTCATTTAAAATATTTTTTATAAATAGTAGAGGAAACCTTTTTCATAGTTCTCACACAGTCCTTAGCCGTTCTAAAATTACTACATAACACTAAGAAACTACTCTATTCGAGTTTGGGTTATAAAATAATTTTCATTTTTGTTCTATTCTGCATGACACAGGTAAGCGGAACATTTTAAAATAAAAGGGGTAATGTTTGCTTGATATATTTATTATATATTTCAATATAATTTGGGTTTTTGGGAAAACATTCATGTTAGTCTTTTATATACATTGTAAATAATGATTTAAGGTATAATGAGGTGTGACCTATAGTTATAGAGGTAGGGTCAGACTTTTGTGCGGAGGGCCCAACGTTCAATCCTCTGTCTCGGCAGCTTTATCTGATTGTCATTCCCTTCCTTCGCCTCTCATGAACGCTTTTTAAACACAACTTGTGAATCTGGGTAAGGCCAGGCCTTCATCGTTGTTCCTATTCAACGTTAAGCTCTAGAAAATCCATTAAATTCCCTTTCACCCTACCATTACAAATTAGTGTAAGTAGTTATAAAACCCCAAAGGATTGTAAGACGCGTTGCTAGTAATGGTATAATAAGCTCATGTTGGATGATCTAATATAGACACTATATTTTCTATTTGATAAATGGTTTTGTTATATTTAGCAAACATTATTAATGTTTTGTGACAAATCAAATATAGACACACTTCTTTTCACCTGGTATCAATAGGTATAATAAATGTTCATTGGTCTACCCACGATAGTATATAGGGCCATATTTAAGTGGATATGTTAAATAAATGTAATAATAACATTACTATTTCAAATATTTGGTTGCATTAGACCTGAATTAAGACGAATAAAAATTATTAATACTTTTAAACAAATCTAATATATGGTTTCTCATTAAATAACTCAATTATACCATAACTCATATTTTTTAAAAAGAATCCATTGTAATTCATAATGGTTTAAGAATCAATATTAAAAGAAATTAAAAACTCTTATAATATAGTATATTTAGTTAAAATTGTTTCATAAATTTTAAACAATATTTGTCTTATTTTAAGATTACAAATTTATTTGATTTTTTTCTCAACAGATACTTATCACACAAGGGCTAGGTACAATCGGAGTAAAAATTACAATTTAGACAATTTACTCGACGACGTTTTTGGGCCAGTTGATACAATCAAAAAATCATTGGGTCTATGATTTCCAACCAAAATCTGTGGTAGTTTTGTAAGTATATCGTATATTGGATGGTATAATCTTTAATGGATTCGTTTTGACAATTTCATTAAAATAGTTTAAAAATTATTAATTTTATATTTTGAAATGTTAAATAATGTCATACACACTTTAATATAAGATTTCTTCACCATATCTACCATTTCTAAGAAAATAGGATTAGAGCATATAATAAAATATCATGTTTATATTTTATCTTGGTTTGTTTCATATAAAATGTGTATGCGTAATAATTATTAATGTATTAAGAAATATTCACCAAATTAATAAATTAAAATAATTATACCATTAATTTAATCCCAAAATGTAAATGTGTTCCTACAAAATTTCAATAAAAGCTTCATTTTTGAAAACTAAAAAATTCTCCTTGTCAATATTCTAATTATAATAAGTGTTCAACACGGTACCTTGATTATATAATTGGTATTTATAGCCCTGTGATTGAGCGCCAATTCTTGAACTCTTGAAATAATACACAATTATTAGGTTAGTTGTGTTTTTTATTTTATTGTCACATATTGTTTTGTTTTAGTAAACTGATCATGTTAATAATTTCTAGACGCGACTATATATGATAACACGTACGTATTGAGGTCACAGTGAGTGAGCCAGTCCCTCTTCTGACACTGCTGTTCTGACACACACTGTCAGTGATTTCCCCACGCCGGTATATAACTTCTTCGAAAAGAAGATTCTCGAAGATGTTTATAAAAAATAAAATACAACAAAAAAAACATCTCGTTGGCAATAGAAGGTCTGAGAGCGGAAGCTGCCTCAAATAACCTTTTAAAATCTCTAGTCGATCTTTCCAGAATAGGAAGTTATTTTTAAAAACCTTAAATTGTCATATTGACTCACTGAACGTCTTTCTCTGACGTCACTGTCAGTGTTCGTGCTTTCTTAGAAGAAGAAGTGCTTTAAGCGCCAGTAATATATTATAAAGTTTAAATAAAATTAAAATGTTTATAAAATTAGGACGATATTATTGTCAATGCTTTCACATAATTTTCAGGGGCAAGTCAGTTACATTACAATACCCCCAAAGTGTATCGGAAAGTAGAGACTAGTCGTATACTTTTTGATACGCTTTGCTAATAAAAAAGAAAATAACATGATCATTTTTCGCACACTCTGTATAAAGTTTCACAAAATTTACAAATTTGCAGAAATTACTATTTTTTGTAACATTCTTTATAGTGTTTCTTAAAATTTACAAAGTTGTAAATCATAATAATTTGGAACATTCTGTATAGTGTTGTTCTTGAATGATAATATTTAAAGTGATATATATATGTATTATATATATATTATATATATATATATATATATATATATATAAGTTGAAGTTTTATATATATATATATATTTTATATATATATATATATATATATATAACTGTATAGTGTTGTTCTTGAATGATAATATATAAAGTGTTATATCTCATACATATATATATATTTATATATGTTGAAGTTATATATATTATATAAGTTGAAGTTTTATAAATCAAACATTAAAATTTAAAATGTTAATCAAAAAGTTAAAATTAGATAAATCAAATATCAAGATATAAAAATTGTTAAGTATAGTTACAATTAATTTAAATAAAATAATCTAAGTTTATTATATAAAAGGATTTCATGTGATTGTCACTGATCAAAATGTCTTTTTTATTGTTAAAAACATTTCATAATTTTCAATGTCTTATGTTTTGTTCTAATTTATAAAATCTTCTTTATTTATTTTTGCACTTTATTAATTTCCATGATCCTTCATGGATCCACCTATAATTATTCGTTTAACTTTATTTATTTTCATGATCCTTCACGGATCCACTTTTACTATTATCATATAGTGACATATTAACAAACACTTTAATACTACACATACTCTTAACAGCCTCATGACCAAATTTGCTATATGAGCACTACTTTGATACATTTACTGAATAATTAGCTCAAAAACACAAAAGAATAATTCACAAAATAAACCAATTACTTAAAAGATAATATAATTACATTGTTTCGGGGCAGCGAAAGAATAATAACAGATCATCTGAATCAACTTACCAAAATCTTTATTTATGAATAACCTAACCTCAAAACAAATTTAAAATACTTGAAATATATAGACGATAATCTAGGAATATAGTAGTCTAGTGCGGTGAACCAGCCCACTACGTCACAGCTGTGTTTTTTTTACCCTTATTCCGCCCCCCTCCCGCCCTTTTCCTCCTGCCCCTCCCAACAAACCCTGGACATGTTGGTTCTTGCTGATTGTTAATTGTTAGGATAGAGGTGTTGTAGTTTTTTATTGCTGGCATACGCTGGACATGTTGGTTGTTAATTAATTGGTTAGGATAGAGGCGTTTGGGGTTATTATTGGTAGGATAGAGGTTTTTTTATTCATCAATTAGGGCGTGTAGTTTATTTTGCTGAAGCATAGAGCACCCCGGGGGCTCGCGCTCCACGTCTTTCCTCCCGATTGGTAGGATAGAGGTGTTTTTTATTCATCAATTAGGGCGCTGTAGTTTATTTGCTGAAGCATAGAGCCACTCGCGCTCCACGTCTTTCTCCTCCGATTGGTAGGATAGAGGTTTTTTTATTCATCAATTAGGGCGCTGTAGTTTATTTGCTGAAGCATAGAGCCACTCGCGCTCCACGTCTTTCTCCTCCGATTGGTAGGATAGAGGTGTTTTTTATTCATCAATTAGGGCGCTGTAGTTTATTTGCTGAAGCATAGAGCCACCCGCGCTCCACGTCTTTCTCCGCAGGCTGACCGATAGCAAATGACGCCAGCTTCTCCAACAGTGGCAATCAGCCTTTCACTTTTCCCTCCCCACCCCTCCCTCAGAGCCGGGGGTTGTTCATCCTGGTTTTCCCCTTCCCCGGTCATTACCTTCTGGGGGGCGACGTACCGAGCAATAACCTCCATTCACCTTGAGGAGTCATTGTGTTTCTCAAAATAGACACCTGTACTCTAATTATGCACAATCAGGGGCCTCGGAATCCACAGTTAGGGGCCACTCCCCCTGTCACAAGTCTACTAAAATTGTTTGTTTGGTAGCGTCTGTCGAAATGCATGGAAATGTTCCTCCTACCGCAGCTATCGCACCGGACAACTTGGGTTTTTTTCCCTATGACGTAATCATTGCGTGTTATGTCGCAACCCTGGCGCCGGGCTGGCGGGCAGACAAGACAAGTTGGGACAAGAATAGATATTGACTCGGGCAGCGGGTTTTTTCCTGGCGCCAGGTTGGCGGGCAGACAAGACATGTTGAGACAAGAATAGATATTGAGGTCATTGACCCTGGCAGTGGGTTTTCCCTGGCGCCAGGTTGGCGGGCAGACAAGACATGTTGAGACAAGATTAGATATTGACCCGGGGCATCGGGTTGTCGGGCAGCCAAGACAAGTTGGGACTCGTAAATAAAACACAGATGTTACAAATATATATTTATTTATTAAACATCACAATTATACATTTTTACAGGAATGACGCATATATTCGTTCATACGTTTTTCTACCGTGTCTCTTAGATGCGTTAGTAAAATTGTTTTTAGTTCACAATCCAACATGTAATAGTCCAAACCGATTACTTGACGTGTATAGTAAGTAGCACTGATAAGATCCAGGTTTTTGATGTGCGTTTCCACCGTAGGTTGTTCTAGGTCGATGACATCCGTCGATTCTGTTAGCGTGTCGCATACATCCACGACGAGTGTGTCGATCAAATTGTTGCAATAGCGCGCGACGGGTGTCGACCACATGTCCCGTCGGTCGACGGCGACGTCGATGAGGTCCCACACCTCACAAAGACGCGCCCAGCTAGGTGCTAGATAGGCGACCCGTTTGATTCCGGCGTCTTGTTTCTCGTTGATGACGACCATACGGTCACCACACATACGTCTCAGAGAGATTTCGTGATTAGTCAGGCTAATCTTCTGAGGAGGTTGAGTGTTGGTGAAAAACTTTGATATGACCGACTTGTAGGTGCTCAGTTCTTGCCATTCTGTACGGTTAAACACGGCGCAGTTCCCTCCACATTTTTCTAGTTGGACATAGGGCGTAAAGTTGTTCTTGACAACTCATGCCGACGATGACTCGCTTGGCGTCGACTCCATCCAGCGGGAACAATGTGTTGAAAATACTGGTGACGGCGAGTGGTTTCGCAGGTTTTGCTTTGCTACCGCAAACGTCTTGACCTTCCATGATGCTCAGTGGTTATGGCCGGCACACCGCCGGGACGCCCTTTTTATAGGCGCACGCCGTCTGGACACGGCCTCTTGAAGGGCGACATGCCCCTACAGTCTTGAAAAATCTATTGTAATATCTCACCACCTTAGCGTCGTTAGCTGTATGATTGGTGGGCGAGAATAGGTTTTGGAAAGTTTTCAGCGGAATGTTCTGGGCGCGATAGAGAAGGTACATGAGACAGTAATGGCCGCAAACGTCTGATGCGATGCTTTGAAGTTGTAGCTTACTATGGGACGTGCGAAAAGTGTTTTTGCGTATAAATGCCAGATGTGACTTTATACGCGGTGGAAAACCATAACTGTCAAAGTATTCTCCCACGCCGTTCTTGTCGATAAAGATGGCGACCCAATGCGTCCCAGGTTTGGTGTGCGGATCGGTGTTGATGACTAGAGCGGCAGGTCGAGCTATTCTTGCGGGTAGTTGATCAGCAGGGAAAACACCCGACCGTACAGAACGGAACCACGGACTTGTTTTCAGCGCACGTCTTATGGTGTGCGTGTCCATCTTCAATCATCCAGTCTCGAAGTCCCAGACGATAGAGGCAGAGCAGAAATTCCATACAGAACTATGTGCCATGCACATGGTGCGACCAATTTAAGTGTTTTCAGTGACGAACAACCTCTGTCGTACAGATCTACGATGGGCGTAGACGTGTATTTGACTAGAAACTTTTTCTTTCTGAACCCTTGACGTAGACGGTTTCTGCACGCGCTGTGGCACGGGAGATGAGGGATTCGAGCAGGCTGTAATCCACATCACCGTAATCCCAGGTGATACCGTGCAGATTGTTGACTATATAGTCGGCTTTCTTTCGGGCATCGGTGGAAAGTTCTTCGATAGCGTATGGAGGTTTTAACACCCAGTGTTGAATTAATGTGCCGCATACAGATAAAACACTCAGTTCCTTGACGATAAACTCGTTGTTGTCGTCGATGAAGCTCTGGAAATCCACAATGACGTCCATAGCTTAAATGAGGGGGTAAGGGGAGGGAAGCCGTTTATATTAGCTTCCATAATCGGTCACAACGTTTCTGTCCTTGTCAATGGTGATGATGTTGGCAAACTCCCCGTACACGATACAGTTGACGGTTTCGGTGAGAGCTCGGGTGAAGCTCACTTCGATGCTCAGAGAACCGTGTCTCGTCAAATTCCAATGTGATGTCATGTGGGCGGACAGATTAGGAGTGAGATCGAAAGCCATGAGATGATATCCCTTGGGGAAGGCTTCTCGTGTGATGTCGCTACCCTCGTTCATGAAATGGATACCCGTTCCAGAAAACAGCGTGTGGTAGGACATGACATAGTGTCCGTTTGAAAAATCGGGCTGTAACGGTTTCGACGGTACTTGTTCCCCGTCCACGTACAGCGAGAAATGGTTCATGCCATAGGTTTGAAAGTTGAACGGGTTCTTGGTGGCGTCTCCGTTGAACGCTGCGTTTGACACAAATCCCACGATGCACCGTTTGGGTAACTGGCCGGTGAATACGTTGTCCAGCGATTTCCCTTGCACGCTGTAGGAATAGTGAGTGTTTTTACTTCCACACGGGTGATGGGATACTTTGCGGGACTGACATTTAATGCTTTGGCGTGTGCCAACAGTATAGAAGGTGCTACTTTGACACGCCTCACTAGAAGGCCGGCTTCAACGATGTGAACCTTAAAGTGAGGGAGTTCAGGGACCGCCATAAGACTAAACCCGTCTCTGGAACGGACCAACCGGACTCGGAGTTCGGCGCCGTTCAAAAGGTATTTCTCTTGGTTAAACACGTCGCCGTGTAGATACCCCAAAAGATCCACCGTCTTACTTTTTGTGGTGAGACTGCGACGGGCCTCAAATCCCTTGTTGTTGGCGTTAGCCTCCTCAAAGGTTCCGGGGGTGTCTGCGAACCACAGACCGCAAGTCAAATGCGTTCTTTTGGCTTCGCTGTTGTAATTGAGCAGCGTCTCAATGTACGCTCTATAGGCATACGTGTTGCTGGGCGGTGATACTAGTTTTTGGTTTAAAAACACGTCCACCTGCGTGAATAGAGAATGCAGCCAATTGTTGACGGGAGCGATCTGATCCACCTCTGTGAAAGCGCCACCATCGGGTTTCATGATGGCCGCACGGAGATAGAGCATAGTCTGTGAAAGATCGATATAGAACTCGCCCTGGCCGGTAACGGTAAATTCGATGGGTGAATCATCGGTGAGGGAAGAGACAGGTTTGTACTGGAGCCATTGCCCACTTTCAAGACTGGTTTGAGTGGGTGGCACGGAAAAGAGATCGAGTTCACTGCTGGCACACTCGCAGGACTGGGGGTGTAGAAACGACATTTTAACTGAAAATATCTTTAGCTTCTTTCTTGACCTTTTTACGTCGGGTGACGACCTTAGAATGACGTCGTTGCTTCTTACGACGCCCTTTATAGCCTGAGCCGGTCATCAGCGTGTTGATCTTCTGTTCAGCCTTGCGTTTCAAGTTTGTTCCAGCCTCGCCGACACGTTGCCGTAGGGCCTCTTTGAAAGGACGCCCTTGATTGGCAACGTCGGAGAGCACGTCGATACCCGTATGAAGCGCCTGTTTTCCGATGGCTTTAGCGCCACTTCTCAGCAACGGTACGACGCTTTTGAAAAGACCACTGAAAAAACTTCCTATCCATGCCCTCTTTGATAGGGAACACCGTGGTAGATCGAAGATATTCCTGTTCCAGCCTGGTTGATGTAGTATCTTTGGTAGGGACAGTTCATGTTGAGCAGCGTCGAAAATGAAGTTTCACGCACACTTTTCCAAACTCGAATGGTACAGGTTCACCCGTGTCGGTTCTTATATTGATTTCCAAGCTTTCAATTTCCCTTCTCAGCACCGGCATGTAGTGCAACGGGTCGTAGCTAACTGTCTTATGTATGCCGTAGAGATAGTTTACGTTGTTGATGCCGACGATACGTAACAGCGGTGCCACAATGTCACCCACGGGCTGAGGCTCGACAATATCCGTGTATATGTACATTTGCGAGGGCAGGCCTAGTAGAATGTTGGCGGCGTACGGAGACTTTGGTACTTTTATCAGATTAGTCTTAGGATCGAAACCGAGCTGCAGACTTAGTTGGCTTGATAGAGTCAACAGCTGTATATTTGGTGAAGAAGAGATAACTTCCACTTTTTTGTTGGGGTTTGTGTACTTGAATACAACTCCGGAATCCCTTTAAAAGCCTCTACTTCGTTTAGAGCCTTGATCAATTCGTGGATAGTGCTGTAGTTTCCAGCAGGGATATGATCCTTGAATATTTGTTCCACGCCGTTAGCGTCCACCCAGTTGTACCATACAATATTTTGGCCCTCGGGTACGGTGGTGAAAGAACAGGGATATTGAAATTCAGCCAGAGCGACTTCCCACCGCCCTTCGAGTGTAAGACGGTAAGGAAGTTGCGTGGTGAAATTCGTGAGGGTATTTTTCGGGAAATATCCCATAGAGCTGTCGCTCGGCAAAGTGATGTAAAATTGGTCCTTCATGGTAGTGCGCTGACGTAACTGGCGGGAATCCAGGAATTAAACTTGGAGGGGTAACCTTTCCACTGCACGTACACTTTCTTTCTGGCGCCTTTACCCTTGACACGTAGTATTTTATCAACTTTAAAAGTTTCAGGGAGACGTACGCGTTGCAATTCAGGTTCGTAAAACGTCCCCTCCACTTCTTCGCCGTCAAGATCGGTGAGTCTGTAGACGACAGGTTGTCGCAACACGACACTACTGACTTTGAAAATCTCTTCGCTCCAATTGCTTTCGTAGCCCTTTTCAAACAGCATTTTGGATTTGCTAATACGCACCGTGTCACCGACTTTTATTTTAGGCTTCGAGCTTGGACGCCTTTTGCCGTACAGATTATCTCTGACTTGAAGCACGTTAGTTTCTGAAACGGCGGCGGGCGCCATCTTGATACTGGAATGCTTGGACCCGTTGTAAGCGTCGACTAGGGCTTGGAGGACGTCCACATACCGATACGTGTTATTTTTGGTAAAGTAGCGCCACATGCGTCCTTTCAGAGTTCTATTGAACCGTTCCACGATGCTTGCCTTCACGTCTGGATTATGAGTGGTGTAGTAATGCACGCCTTCTTGCTTGAGAAATTTCCGGACTAGCCGTGCCGTGAACTCTGTCCCCTTGTCCGTCTGTATGCTTAGAGGTTTACGGCCGCTTTGCTTGAAAATGTCCCGAAAGGCGTCTCTCACTACGCTCCCCCTCTTGGATGGAAGCGTCCTCGCCCAGGCCATCTTACTAAACACGTCGATGACAGTGAGCAAGTACACTGCACCGTCGTTGTATTTTCTGAGACTTCTCATATCGTTGAGATCGGCTTGCCAGAGATCGTCAATGTTTGACACCACGTACTTGTTGCGTGGAAATTTTTTTAGCACAGGTTTGTGTAAGGTATAAGCGTCCTGCGCACGAAGCCATTCTCGTACTTTTTCGGGATTTTTTTTGGACGCCTTTATGAGCGACGCCGCCCCTGCAAACCCTGCAGGATGAGAAGGGTCGTAGTAGATGTCGGCTAGACGTTCCATTAAGCTCTGAACGGCAGCCACCGGTTTTCGTCCACTCTCTTCAGTTTCTTCTTCTTTGGGCGTTGCGACGGTGTAAGTGGTTGTGGTACGGGCGTCGGATCTCTAATGGGCGCCAAACGTTTCGGGTTCACAATAAATTCTTTTGGAACGTTTATATTTTGCAGCGCCGTGAGAAACTCTCGCCACCCTGACGGTTCGCTGTGTCTTCTTGCTCTGACCAGATCGTTGACTAAATCCACAATATTGGATCCACGAAGAGGCGTATCTTGAATACTCACTTCTCCGTTTGAGTCCCAAGAGATGCCGCCTCGGGCCTTAATATGTTCTAGTAAAAGTTCAGCTTTTTTACGTGCCTGTGCTGGTACAGTATTAAGTACAGTTGGGATGGGAAGTACAGACACTTCAGGGGTGGTAGTGGTGGCGGTTTCAGATGGCGGTGGGTGTTGACTAAAGTGTAGATAGCGCTGTAGCACTTGTTGGTATAAAGTCCATTTAGACTTGTCGTCAAGTTTTGAAGCGAGGATTTTTTCCATTTCCTTGTCCAACTCGGAGACCACTAGATTTGTTGCCGAAGCCGTTTGTTGGTGGTGTTGCTCGTAACGGTGTAATGTTTCCGGGGACACCAATATCATCTTTTTCGTGTGTTCCATTATTTACTTGTTGAATAAGGAACCGAGGACCCCGCTGATTAAAGGGGCTAAAAGTAAGGGCAAGAACGCTCCTCCTTTCTGAACGAGTAGTCGTCTCTTCTTCTTCCAGCACTCTCCTCGTTTGACCAGCTTGCGCAACACCTGCTTGTGAGCACGTAACTTTGTCTTCTGCGCATTTTTCAGCGGTACCCGTCCTTTTAAAGTGTTGTAGGCACACTCGCAAACAGAGTCAACCAGTTTCTTGTCGGCTGTTTTCATCAACGCGACTCGTTGCTGCGGGTTCATGCGATACATCGCACGTAGCAGAGGTGCCTGCTTCAGCACTTTGGGACTCATGGTTATGAAATGATCTGTAAGCGGGAAGTGTCGGTGTTTTTATAGCTTTTGCGCGGTAGATACACGCAGCAGCCGACATTTGTGCGGGTTCTATATCTGAACCATTCTGGTGTACCTTGTTTGAAATCTAGCAATATATAGCCGTGAGGCGTACTTGTAGCATCGGTGTAAGCCTCTTGTAAAACACGGGGATTTTCAGGACAGACTTGTCGTGCAAAGTGTTGAATCTGAGCTTTATCCCTGGGATTTTTAAAAAGCACGATATAATGTGCGTTTAAGGAAATGTCTCTTTGGCCCTTGCCCTGATGGAATATATTTTGTGTAAGGTACATGACGCTAATATTTTGATGGTGGCATCCTTTGGTGAAAAGATCGACGACCACTTCGTTGGCTTCACGCATCAGGTCGTCCAAGATAATCAGCTGTGGAGAGTCATTACAGACGTCATCCATTTCCGGCAAACCCTTACAGAATATGACGTGGGGACTTGTCCCGTCTTGTTCGAATCCCGGTTGCCATAAAGCATAATACCATGTGATTTTATCAAATTTAACGTCACACATTGTGTCCAAGTGACGGATAAAGTCTGCTACAAAATGTGACTTTCCACAGCCGGACGGGCCGCTTATGATGGCCGAAAATGGATGTTTCAACTTGTCCATAATGTTTGAGACTGAGCTTATAAGCTATATGAGCTTGTATTTATAGGATAGGAGGGAGGTGCGGGTGTAGACGTTAAAACACATACATAACAATTTTTACAATATTTATTTACAATCAGGAAAAAAGTATACACACAGTGTAAAGTATACTGTGAATATTTACAATATATAATTGTTAGTATAAACATAGCTGGATTTGTTTACACACAGTGAAAAGTATACTGTGAATATTTACAATATAGGGGGAATAGTGGCCTCGGTACTAAAAGAAAATAAATATATATGTGAATAGAATAAAATAAAAATATATACAATCAGTCTATCATATTTGACTGAAAAAAATATATACAAACAATGTATTAGATTTAAAATAAAAATATATACAATCAGTTTATCAGAAAAAATATATATACAAACAATGTATTAGATTTAAAATAAATATATATATACAAACATTTGGCTAGAATTAAAATATATACAAGTAACTAATTGACTAGAAAAAAATCAGGTAGGCAGAGGACTGTACTGGCAAATAAAAAAAAATATAAAAAAAGTAACCCGGGTGCATAAAAAAATATAAAAAAATATGCTTGTTTTCATGCAGAAAAAAATATGAAAAAAAAATCTCAAATCTTTGAAAAATGGTATGTCAGTGGAACTGTCTAGAGTGAAAGAAAAAAAGATGACTATTCAGCCCGTCTAAATGATCACCTTTTATTCGTGGCGAGCGCGTTTACAAGGACTCTGATACCCAAACGGCAACGTATTAAAATCATCTGTTATCCGGCGTTTGGTGTACACGGGCCGGTAGACTTTAGTCTGCGAAACGGTACATACAGTCGCAAGACCTTTTCTTACAATTTTGTGCGGTATCTGTATGTTATCTTTCCGCAGCCTGTTCGGTGACCATCGCTTTCAAAACTTCAAAATTAACATCGTTCGGTTGCCATAGTTTATGGTGATCCCGCAACCTTGCACACCGTTTTTGTTTTGGCAGAATCACCGCCAACGCAAACTCGGTAAGCGTAATTTTTGGGACCGCCAGATACAAAGGCGCTAATGTAGCTTTCCGGACCGTAATCTGAAGTTCATCAGTGAGGTCACCTAAAAAGTCTCCGGTCGGTGGACTCCAATCGCCGGGGCGTTCAGTGAATAGAACGCTATCTGTATCATGATATAAAACGCGGTCCCCAATTGTTCAAGGATGCTGTATAAGTGCAACCTAGCCATAGCAGTCGTGTAGCACGCCACCGCCACACTCGTGTTAGGGTTAGGGCGCAACGCGTCACGCGCATCCTTGTAATTGAGGAACATAACCTCATCATTTACATCAATGACGCTGTCCACGGTGATGTACGGATCCGTCAGGTACTTGTGGACGCCCTGATAGTCGTTGACAACGGCTACGTGTGGTAAATCGGGTCTTTGCCCAAACTTTCCCCATAGTGAATTTAAAAAAAGTTTAGCCAGAGTGCGGAGACCAGGGTTTTTACAAACAGAGCCGAAATCTAGTTTTACCCCTTCCCTTTCCTCATAATTTTGAATGTAAGCTAACTTTTCCTCTTGTGAGGTACACCACTCTGGCCATCCGCTGGCTTCTTGTTTAATTTTCAAAAAAGTATCAATGTACCCGTGAAACAACCCTCCAGAACGCGTCTGACGGTCATAAACAGATACATTGTACTCCCACACTTCGTGCACTGCTTCAACGGTGTAGCCTTTCTCAACGGCTTTCCGGATCTCGTCAATCACCCAGACGCCTGTCAACCAGCGATCTTTTTTGTCGTTGTGCTGACACGCGCCTTGGTTTTTCTCCTCCCCGCATTTCCTGCACAAGATGAACATTAGCTTGTCGTGCATCCTGGTAGGCAATACGGGCAGGAATAAATCTCGCGGAGGCGTCACTGTAACTTTGGCTATGCCTTCTACTTGATCTATAGACGGACAATTTGGTTCCAAGTGAATTTTGGGGTGGCCGACTGGGTATTTTTTATACTTGCAAACGTATGGATACAATGAACACACATCCAAGTACTTGATCTTCTCCCCACAAGAAAGGTCTGTTTCGTGGAAGAGCTTGATACAATTTGTACGCCCGCCAAAGAATGCATCCCTGGGACTGAGAGGTTCCTTGGTATACACCTCGTGCCGGAGTACAAATTGCTGCAAGTCCTTGTCTGTGCGTTTCATCGCATTAAACATGCACTCCCACATCTCTACGACCGTGTAGCCGGCATTCTTAAACTTTTCCAAACAAGCCATGGTCGCTTCATAACGCGTCTCCATGGTCTCGTGGGGGCTATTTTTGACCTGGGTGGTCCTGTCAGGGTAACAGAGAGGGCACCCGTGCCAATAACAGCCCCAAAACTGGAAGACGGTGGTGGTATCTCCAGCTTTAACAACACCGTCTACACGTCGCCCTAACACATATTCCTCACGGCCGTTACCCGCATGAAGAATAGAGACACCGCGTTGATGGGCCTCCCAGCAGAGCCATTGTACAGCGACGTGCGACTGTTGGTCTGCGCACCGATAGCCACCGTTAGGGATAATACCGATAGTATTCTCCTTAAGATGACTTCGGCGGTAAACCAACATGGCCGCTCCAGCTATCGTACACGCCTCTCTGAAAGGATCCACCTTTGCTTTCTCCATGAGCATCTCTCTAAACTTCAGGCAGGCCTTCCGTAGGATCTCTACATCTTTCACACAATACAGTTCCAACTCGCGTTTAAAATCAAAGACATAGTTATCTTTGACCAACGCGTCATACCACTTCTCAAAGTGCTCCTTTCCCTCAACTGACATCTCGCCGATGCCGTAGTCCTCCTTTGGCGGCAAGGGACCCCTATACCCCGCGTTTTCTTTTTTATTGAAAAAATGGGGGAAATGTCCCTTGGCCAAAGACTCGTCCAAGCCGAAAGTTTTGGGCAATTTGGACAGCGACATCGGGAGAAAGTTCAGTGAGTCAATAAAGTGGAGCGGGCCGTAACGCATGGACATGATTTTCCCACCGTTCATTATAAGTTCTGGAGTCCATTTTTTAACCTCCATCATATATTTTAAAATAAAATTTCCATCATAGGATTTAGCGTTATGGCCTAGAAGGGTGATATCCTTAAATTTTGAAGCTTTAATTTGTTCTATAAATTTAAAAAATTGGGCCATTGTGGTATCACCCTTGAATATGCGAGTCCTATCGCCCCCACAGTCGGTGCAATGATAGTCATTTGCATCTATATGAACACAAGCCTTACAACACGTTTGCACGACACATAGGTTAGGTTCGTGCAAGTACGTGCCTGCCGCACCTTGAAGAAGCGTTTCTTGTCTGCATTCAAAATCATAGAACACAAACATGAAATTGCTCTTTTCCAGTGACGGCTTGGATGGGGCCTGCTTCATATAACAGAAATGACCAAAAGGACGATATGAATCGCATACTCTACAAAAAGTCTCATAACACCTATGTGAATAATTTGATCTTTCCAAACTGAAAAATTGCCCGCATACCTCGCAAACCTTTTTGACATCACAGACCGACCTGTGACCGCTGAAAAAACCGGGACGTTTATGGTTATCAAAGCACGTCTGATTTGTGAACCAACGCCCGCAGTCTTTACAGACCACAGATCGGCCTCCGCTACAAACCGCTTTAGCGTGGCACTTTTTGCACGCGGATTGACACTTGTGCGCATTCTTATGATCAAATGGCACACGGCATTCGCGGCAAAAGTACGAGCACTTAAATGCGGCTGTCAAGGATGTTATGACGTCAAAATGGTTTTGCTTATCGTCGTGAAAATACAAATCAAGGTGCCCCTTAAGGAATGTTCGGAGGGAGTAGGCCCCTCATATAGGACCTGTCTCCCCCGACGTTCCCTGAACACGGTGATTTTGTATTCGGAAAGGTATGCTTGAAATTGTTTCAGCTCAGTGAGCCCACCACCTTTCAAAAGATTCACACGGGCATCACGGCATAAATATTCTGCTTTGAGTTTTTGAATTTGACGGCCCTGTTTAATTTGTTTAACGGTGTTCACGTCCATACATCCTGGTTCTCTTTTATTGTCACATATAGCTTTGGCGACAACCAATGCACGGGCAAGACAAAGTGTGTCGTCATTTTGAATCGTAATGATCCCTTGGTTTTTACGGCTATATGTGCTTGCGGGAGAGAGTTTATCACAATAACGTCCACTCCCGCGAGGCTCCTTAAAGTGGGAGAGTTTAACGTACAATGGTGCAGTACTCAAAAACAAACTATTACTCTGCAGCACGCGACTTACGTTATCAAGCACTGCTCTAGCGTCTAGCTGGTCTGCTCGTCTAAATGAGACATACACAGGGCTTAACGTTGAGTCAGTGCTACTCAAAAGTAAGCCTACGTGGTCATCGGCGCTAACGCCATGGTCCTGCAACCGATGGAGCAAATTAGTAATTTGTTCTTCAAGCCAGCTTATTGCGTCACGATCGCTTGCTGGTGCACCAAGATGTACGGTAATTTCTCTACCAGTATAAAAGAAACGCCTCAATTGTTTAATCCTCTCTTCGATGATGCGAAGAGGGACGCCATTTTGCAATTCCCCACCTACCTGATTCACCTGGCCACTAATTCCGTTTTGAGGGGCAAACGACGGTCCCGCTATCGCCAGTTCCACGGGCCCCATCTCCCTCGCCGCCGCCGCCGGGGCTCGAACTCCGTCTCCCTGCTGTAGAGGCCGGAGTGAAGATGTTCCGGCTTGCAGGGACACAGGGGCTCGAACCCCTTCTCTCTGGAGCTGGGGCGATGCGGCTACATAGGGCTGGAGGGGTCCCACCGCTGGTGATGGTGGCTCTGTGGTCATCCCGCCATTTCCGGCCTCCAATTCAACTATAACACATGTCAAAGTAAGCCTTGTTACAACAGGCGCATATTTTTTTCTTTAAAATGTATAATATGTTTGAATTTTTCAATTGCTTTAGACGTAACAGGCATTTACAGAAGTGAGTCAGCGTTTGCGGGGGAGGGAGAGTGAAAATTTTTCTCTAGTTTACCTTGGTAAGATTCGAACCTAACACTCATCTCTTTAATACTTTTTTTGTATTATTATTATTATTATAGCATGTTCAATTTTTCAATTGCTTTAGACGTAACCGACATTTACAGAAGTGCGTTAGCACTTGCAGAGGAGGGAGAGTGTAAAAAAAATTGTCTCTAGTTTACCTTGCTAAGATTTGAAGCTCAAACTCATCTCTTTAATACTTTTTGTATTATTATTATTACTATAGCATGTTCAATTTTTCAATTGCTTTAGACGTAACCGACATTTACAGAAGTGCGTCAACACTTGCGGTGGAGGGAGAGTGAAAAAAAATTGTCTCTAGTTTACCTTGCTAAGATTTGAAGCTCAAACTCATCTCTTTAATACTTTTTGTATTATTATTATTATTATTATATCATTTTAGCAGCGGAGATTACGTCTTAAGATACTTTTCGCTTTAATTGTTTCAACTACGAATGTGTCAATTTATTGAAAAAAACGCCTGAGATTATGCTCGCGTAATGAATTGATAGCTATGATACTAGATGTTGTTTCTAACGCCTGCATAATGAGTGGATAGACAGCCCGCCGCACTTAACACAACGAAAGTTAGACACCTTAAAAGGGGTAGTAAAATTTGAGTTTATAACAGCTTTCTTTAAATCGGGGAAAAATATGTTCAACCCTTTTCAAAAAACATTTGTTTGGTTATCATAAGCTACTAGCTGCCTCCTATATTTGAAATATGTATCTAGAGGCAGCTGTATCCTTAACATGCATTACTTTATTTATAAAATAAGCACAACTTTTAAGATTATGTTTGGCGGTAAACAAAAGACGGTAATAAATTGACAGAGGAAATGTACAGCCCTTAACTAAAATACATTTTACTATATTAAGCCTGCAACGTGTAAACATACATAAGAACACGTAAACATTTAGACTGGAATTAAAAAAAGTACGCCCTAAAGTGTCAGCCAGACACAAATTTAGTACAAGAAGAATAAACTCTCATTTTAAACCCCTGTTTGGATTCGAACCCGTGGCACTGCATACATATAGTTTTTTAAATTGGTTACTATTACACATCATAAATTAAAGTGTATGGACTTATGTTTATGCAGAGTGAAACGTGACTGTCTAAAGTGTTGATTACAATTTTCTGACTTTGTACAGGAAATGAACCCGTGACCAGGAGACACTAAAATGATACTCGATCACATTGTAAAACGACAATTATAATTTTCTGTCTTTGAACCCGGGACCCTTTATTGAACAAAATAGTTGACTAAACCAGTATTTTCGCTTATCCCAAGAGGGAATTGAACCAAGGACTCCCTCCCAATGGCTCAGTATAAATCATACAGGTAGGATTTTTAATAAACGTTTAAGTAGCAATATAGTTTTCCTTGCTCTAAACTGTAAACACACGCATTCTTTTATACACTAAACGATGTAGTACAAGCTCACTGCTAGCAATTGTTTTCGACTCTGAGGGGCGATATAACAGGATTTGTGCGAGAGAGAGAAAGCTACACTGCCTACTGGCTACATGTAGAAGGTACTTACATAGCAGTCGGTCAAGGGTGTCCAAATCTGCCCAAACAGCGGGAGGTGCATTTCCCATGGCGACGAGGGGTACCGGTGGTAGGGGCGCGGGCGCAAAGATACAGGGAGAGGGCCTGGGGGCGACATCAGTGGCGTCGTGAGTGGCACCGATTCGTAAGGGCGCCTCCGGGGGAGTCGATGTCTCTACAACTGACGGTATGCACCCCCGAAGCCCTTCGTCTAAACCGTACGGATCCCAGTAGTCTGAAATTAAATAAATACAAATTAATTAGCATTTACAGGAAAAAAAAACACCAACAAGACTCCAATATATATGTTTTTAGTCTGTTACTTACCCATTGACGCGTTAGCATCAGCGTTGCAAATTCCGTTTTCATCGAACAGTAGCAGCTGGTCCAGGCTATTGGGATCCTCCGGTTGTAAATCCCCTCCAATCACCGGGGGCTCTTCAACTAACAAAAAAAGAAGAACACCATTGTACACCCCAGCTGTATTAGGCAACAAAAAAAACACCAGTTAAAATATACAGAAAAAAACTTACCTAAATTTAGAAAATTTTCTAGCGACTCGAAACTCATTTTTTTGATGTTCGGCGGCGTCAATCACAAATTGAAATGACCAAATGTAATGAGCGGGTTCTATTTATACCCTCTTCAAAGAGCCTGCCGTCTGTAATGACCTAATACTCTAATGTGTCTCTGCGCATGCGCAACACAGACCTGTCCATAAGTCCCTTTGTAAATCCCGTTATTTCAGTAGTCGGCATCGACCCAGCGAAGTGGACGGAGGTGCCTGCTCGATGCTCTGTTCCACTGCCTTAAATATGAGTGAAGAATGACCCTGAGCACGGAACGAATCCTGGATAGCTCAGTGGTCAGAGCAATGGCGTACTAAGCCAGAGGTCACGGGTTTGGAACTTGAAACCTTACCTTAAATATTTTAATTTGTTTGGTAGAAAGACCAAAACTATAGTATGAAGAGCATATAGCTACTTTACCGGCGGTCAGTATCTATCAACATACTTGCTCGGTATGCGTTTGTTATTCACCTGCATCACAGGTAGCGTAGTCTAAGGCGTCACTGCCAATGCCTGGGAGGTCGCGGGTTTGATTCCCGTTCTGGTACATGACCATTCTAGGTGTCAGCCCTCCCGCAAACGTAGACCAAAGGTGTTTTTTTCCGCACCCTTCGTGAAAATGCGGGTACATTTTCCGTCCTCCTATCTACTTAGCGGGGTTCATCATTGGTTTGACTTCGAACACTGAGGCAAATGCGGGTACACTATCCCAAGATATTAAATACCGTGTGTGAACTCGTCACCTTACCTTAAATATTAACAACATATTCTTACTAGTTTTTTTTTTATTGACAATCAACAATTAATTTACAAGCGCAATATTATTTAGGTCTTTGCCGACTGTGAGTACTTGACGTATGAATAGGGGATTCTGCCTGTTTAAAGTATATGCTGTATATCACATGACTTGAGACGTATGAATATGTTAAATAGTGAGTATTCAGACAGAACTTTTATTTGCTTTCTACCCTAGAATTATTTGTACTGCAGATCACCTGACTTGACGTATGAATACGGGGTTCTGACCGTTTAAAATATCACATGGCCGGGCGTATGATAAATACTCAGCAAATTGTTAAAGAAAACCTTACATTGCCTTATTTATTATTTGTAAACTCTCCTAGAAACCTCACATTAACTAAACAGGCTTTCAATGCCATCTAGTGGGCCGATAAGCAAGCACGACAAACCCTGTACGGCAATTAATATAATATTAAATATTAAATAATGTATAACCTTTACACATGTTCCTATGTTAAATACCTCGGGAAAAAAATCATGGCGGCTATATATATATTTTGATAACATAAATAATAACTTTTACATAAGTTTATAAGTAAAATATCTAGGAAAAAAATCACGGTGCTTATGTAGTATAGTCTTTTGCTATAGTAGCGCCTTAAACCATGTGGTCATTCTTTATGTTACGTGCAATGATAAGCTAAATACCCGTTTTCATATTCGTTATACAGATACAATTACCGAGGATTAGCCATTTAATTTATCTGTACTTAGTCCGCTCTTGCAGAGGGCGAGAGAATTATTAACATTGAGTCGAAGTTGTGCGGTGTTATCGCCTATTAAGGGGTAACTAACTAATCGGGCCGTCGGTAAGGCGTTCAGTAATTTGATGGTCTCTGGTTCGAATCCAATCTAGACACACGAATTACAAACTACAGTAAATTCACCGTGCAAAACGGGCGTCGCTAAAATCTACCCTCCCTCAGTGCATCTGAAGGTACTCTCGCAAATGTTGAGTGCATTAATGTGTGGGCTTAAACTTTCATAGGGATATAGTTGCGAACATTAAATTCAATATTATTCCTCCGTTGAGAGCTGACTTGGGCCTGCCGCTTTCACGGAATGTAAAAGCGAATCTGCCGTATAACGGGACTTTTCATAGCTGCCTTACAGGTGTCTATTTTGAGAAACACAATGACTCCTCAAGGTGAATGGAGGTTATTGCTCGGTACGTCGCCCCCCAGAAGGTAATGACCGGGGAGGGGGGAAAACCAGGATGAACAACCCCGGCTCTGAGGGAGGGGTGGGGAGGGAAAAGTGAAAGGCTGATTGCCACTGTTGGAGAAGCTGGCGTCATTTGCTATCGGTCAGCCTGCGGAGAAAGACGTGGAGCGCGGGTGGCTCTATGCTTCAGCAAATAAACTACAGCGCCCTAATTGATGAATAAAAAACACCTCTATCCTACCAATCGGAGGAGAAAGACGTGGAGCGCGAGTGGCTCTATGCTTCAGCAAATAAACTACAGCGCCCTAATTGATGAATAAAAAACACCTCTATCCTACCAATCGGAGGAGAAAGACGTGGAGCGCGAGTGGCTCTATGCTTCAGCAAATAAACTACAGCGCCCTAATTGATGAATAAAAAACACCTCTATCCTACCAATCGGAGGAGAAAGACGTGGAGCGCGAGCCCCGGGTGGCTCTATGCTTCAGCAAATAAACTACAGCGCCCTAATTGATGAATAAAAAAACCTCTATCCTACCAATAATAACCCCAACGCCTCTATCCTACCAATTAATTAACAACCAACATGTCCAGCGTATGCCAGCAATAAAAAACTACAACACCTCTATCCTAACAATTAACAATCAGCAAGAACCAACATGTCCAGGGTTTGTTGGGGAGGGGCAGGAGGAAAAGGGGCGGGAGGGGGGCGGAATAACGGTAAAAAAACACAGCTGTGACGTAGTGGGCTGGTTCACCGCACTAGACTACTAATCATTAAGTACGTTTGAAATCAGTATGAAATCATATATCACACCATTATAAAATATTGAAAATTATTTCCCCTCTTCTTAATTGAATAATTAATTTCTCATTAGCGAAAAATCTTTAACTGTCTCTCTTGATTACAACCTTTTGAATGTTGCCTATTTGCCTTAGGCATTTAAAAAATGAAATCTTAATGTAATCTGTTATAGTAGCTTAATTGGGTCTAACGCCTTAATTAGTTCTCATTATCTTTGTTAATACATTAGCATTGGCTGTTACATCACGCAATCACAGAATACCCTTTTAAACTTCTTCACAATCTCCTCAATATCTTTAAATTTTAATCCAGAACTAACCATTGGATATTTATGACATATTTTTAGTGGAAAACTTAGGCCTTTGACTAATTTATTTGTACTTATTCTTTATAGGCTGCGTTGTGCTAGCTCTATGTTTGTGAATACCTGCTACCTGAACTTGGTGGTCCATTGACCCTCATAAAAACGAAGTTATTATTCATGGCCTGCCTGTAGCTAAGTCCATGCCTTAATCAACCTTAAAACCTCATTCAATTAATCCTAACTTCCTCACTCAATTCTCCTCAACGCTGCTAGATGCCCTCGCGCCATCCTTAAACTCATAACGACGATTGCATAATCTAGATTATGGCTTGCCACAGCCAAGTCCATATCTGAAAAAACCTTAACTCCACCTCCTCAACCTACACACCTCAACCTCAACAAAAAAACCTCAACTTCACTATCTGAAAAAAATTATTTTAAACAAGACTCTACTCGCCTCTCCTATCCACTCACCTTAACTTACTGTAGTAAGCACTCAAGGGCATATATAAATTAATTTCTCTAGAAATCTTAGATCTTACTCTTCAGCTCTTCATCTTTACTCTGTGATTTCGTTTATTTTTTATCAATATCTTCTTAATCTCAATAAAATGTAATCAATTAAATTTAAAATGACCCCCCAACTAAATATTAAAATCCTTATCTTGACTGTCATTCTTAAAATTTGTCATTGGTGAAAAATATCCTCTTTCTAGTTTCCAAGATCGTCTACTAATTAATTATATCTCCTAATTTTTTTTTTACTCAAAATTTCCCTGTTAGCACAATTTTATCTTAAATTATTACTTAAACAATAGTTTACAATTAACAAAAAAATATGACCTACTCTTAGAATCTACTTACACCCTAATCTCTCCTCGCATACTTTCAGGGTTTCACGCACCTCCAGCTGACAAACTTAACCAAGCCCTCACCTAACCTTCTATCCGATGTTCTCCCTTGAATGCTTCTAAGGGTCCATGCCCCCTCCAAGCTGACAAATACTAAATCCAATAAGATTAATCTAATCTGCTGAAATACATATTTTAATATTTAAGTATTCCATATCTATTATACCGGGTTCGACTATGACTTATTGAACTAAAAAAAAAAATTAAAAAAAAATATTTATTTTATCTTTCGTGGCTAAAGTCAGTTTGTGTTGTCGTCTTACTTTTTCAACAAAAGATGTTTGCAATTGTCACCCATGTCAAAGAATTATTGACTACCTGTCTATTTTTTTTTAACTAAGATGATAACAAAAGATGTTGTTGACTACTTGGAGACTTTAAGTGCCTTGTCGGATTAACAATAAATGTTGTTGAAACACAAGTATGGAATTCTGTTGACAACCCTTATTTTCACAAAAGAAGGATTATCTTTACCCTTTTCAGAAACAAAAAGATTAGTGTCTCTTTTGGTAGTTGCTGTCTTTACTGGCATGTTTATAATTTATTTTTGAGATGAAATTCAGGTGCGACACCCTCTTTCCTTTCTCAAAAATAATACACAGTTATGCTATATGTTGAATGTTTACTTAAAAATAACATTTCTTACTACGACTAAATAATTATAGTTACCCTTATTTTACTTATTTAAAATTTAAATCTTTAGTTAAACAACTGATTTTTTTACAATTAAACGATCCGAAATTTAAAGTTTATTTAATTGCCTCCTGGATCAAATACTTTTTGTGAGTCGTACTCATTTAAATTTGATGTCCCTGAAAATGGTGGTACATAATTAAAATTAGGAGGGTGAGGTACTTGATTGGTTAATCTGGGGTGACCTGCATTGTTATTTCTATTAGTTTGTCTATCACTAGAATTTATTTGCCTCGAAGGTTCTTGGTTCCTATCCTGTCGATACTCTGTACTAAGATGTGGATATCTTCTATTTTGCTCTGGTGTTGGATAATTATTTTGATATCTCTGCCTATCTTGTCCATTATTAATTTCTCTGATTTGAGGGTTGGATGATTGCCTATGCCTATCAATATTATATCTGCTTGTTTGATCATTGATTTCTTTGTTTCTTTGATATCTATCGTCAAATGCCATTAATACTCTCTCTACTTCTTTGATGTTATGTTTATTTATGCTAATGAGAACATCTTGTACTGGAGTTGGAAAATGATTCATTAGAAGACCTATCAATCTATCTTCTTCTACTGGGAATCGCAAATATTTCGCCTTTGTCACAAATTTATTGAAATATTCACTCATATTACCATCCTTGTCGTTATATTTTACATTGAAAATTAACTGTAGAAAATCATCATGCATATTTTGAGGTCAATATTTTTCCAAAAATACTTCCCTAGCCTGCTCGTATGTCACCCATTCACTCTCTATATTATCTGTCCAGGATTTTGCCTCATCTTCTAGGCCCGATAAAAATATCTCTATTTTGACTTTTTCGTTTATTCTTTCTACTTTAAATACTCTTTCCACCTTGTTTATGTACTGTACGGCTGAAATGTTTCCTCTCTTTCCCTTAAATTTTGAAATAAGTGCTAATGACGTTTCTCTTAGTCCCTTAGCAAATAAGTTGGTGATATCGTGTAAGTTACTAGATTCCCCTAGAATTGTTTGATTTTCAACCACAAATTCGGTAAGTTTTTTATCTAGTTTTTCTACTGCCTTATTAACGATCCCATCTATCTGTTCTTTGATTAAAATTTTATTCGTGTCTTGCTGAGAATCAAGTATTGATTTTACCTCATCTATTTCTTTTTTAGTGTGTTCTACCTGAAGGTCCAGATTCCCAACTTTAATTTCTACTTCCTTTAACCCTTTAACTGATTCTTGTTCTATTGTTTCTATTTTATTTTTATTAGCTGAAATCTGTTCCATTAATTTGAACTTTTCCTTCCTTAAGTTTTCTTGCTTTTCTACCAAAATCTTTTTTACATCTTCTCCGTCTAGTACTTTTTTATATAACTCATTTATCTGTACTGCTAAGTTTTGATGAACCGTCTCTAATTGGTCTATTTTTTGCTCTACATAAACAAATCTCTGCTCACAAACCTCCGTACTTAGCTCTATTTTAGCACTTAGTTCTTTATTGATTTGTTCAAGTTTAGTTTGATTTGTATCTATTTTCTGATTAATTGCTTGATATTTGCATATATTATTAGATTAATTTCCTGTCTAGTTTCCTGGCTACTTTTATCTATTTTATGATTAATTTCTTGTTTAGTTTCCTCACTACTCGCTACCATTTGCTGTAACATTTTCAAAATTTGAGTTAAATCTATTACAGGTTGATCCATTGTTAGTTCCCTACTCTTTTCTCGTTCTTCCTCATCTACTATAACATTTCTTTGTGCGTCTTTTTCTCCCTCTGCAAATGACTCTTCATTGTCCTGCTCACGTTCCCTTATTTACTCATCTGATTGTTCTAGAACTAACTGATTCCTAGGTCTATTTCCATATTATACCTCTTCAGAACAGCTACTAGCGTCACTATTATCATTTGTGTCTGCCATTTTCACTTCCAAAATTTACTAAAATTAATTATTCTAAAATCTTAAAAACAAGTTATTTAAATCATATTAATTAATTAAAAATAAAATAAATTTATCTAAGGCTTATCTGACTAATTTGAAGACTTCGGTTAGCTTGTTCCACCTTAGTACGTTGTTCGTCGTTGGTGTAACTTGTAGTGTGCCGTGGGTGGAACGCCTGTTTCACCTCGGTTCTCAGATGGATGTTCGTCGTTGGTGTGCCTTTTAGTGTGCCGTGCGTGGAACGTCTGTTTCACCTCGGTTCTCGGATGGATGTTGGTCGTTGGTGTGCCTTGTAGTGTGACGTGTGTCTTTCAGTCGGTGGAGTCTCTTTCTTATCTCGGGGATTCGGGGATCCGCGTCGCGATTGGGCGCCAATTGAAGTGTTATAGAAATATTACTGCACCGCAATGGGAGCTAATTGAAGTATTATAGAAATATTCTTGCACTGCGATGGGAGATATTTGAAGAATTGTGGATATACTATCCTCGCATAGGGTGCTAATTATGAAGTTTCGGACTTACGGATCTCTGTCTTGGGTCACAATTGATGAGATATTACCGTTTAATTAGCTGATAATTGCCCCGTGATCAAGCATTAATTAAAGCGAACGGTACCTTGATTATATAATTGGTATTTATAGCCCTGTGATTGAGCGCCAATTCTTGAACTCTTGAAATAATAAACAATTATTAGGTTAGATGTGATTTTATTTTATTGTCACTATTGTTTTGATAGTAAAACTGATCATGTTAATAATTTCTAGACGCGACTAATATGAAACGTACGTATTGAAGGTCACAGTGAGTGAGCCAGTGCTCTTCTGACACTGCTGTTCTGACACACACTGCCAGTGATTTCACCACGCCGCGTATATAACTCTCTTCGAAAAGAAGATTCTCGAAGATGTTATACAAAATTAAAATACAACAAAAAAAACCCATCTCGGTGGCAATAGAAGGTCCGAGAGCCGGAAGCTGCCTCAAATAACCTTTTAAAATCTCTATTCGATCTTTCCAGAATAGGAAGTTTATATTTAAAAACATTAAATTGTCATATTGACTCACTGAACGTTGCACTCTCACGTCACTGTCAGTGGTTCGTGCCTTCTTAGAAGAAGAAGTGCTCTAAGCGTCACATAATATATTATAAAGTTTAAATAAAATTAAATATGTATATAAAATTAGGACGATATTATTGTCAATGCTTTCACATATTTTTTAGGGGCAAGTCAGTTACACTACAGGGTCATTAAATGTCAATATAAATTATTATCTCAAATATATTCGTTTAAGATCACAATACTTTTTCTTTCCAATAAGTCAAGTGAAAGTAAACAACAGCTATTAGACTTGAAATAAAAGTCAGATTACTAATGTATTGATTTCCAATAATAATAGAGAAGGATCCTTGGACTCCAACTCTGCAAAGAAGTTTCGAGATTATCTTCATCATAAACGAATACAAATTAACTTTATAACTTCATAATCCCGTTCTTATTAATTTAAATTACAGGTGTGAATGACGCTTTTGGGTATTTAAGTGATGCGGGAAATACTAGTAGTAATTGGATAATCGGTAACTCCCCTTTCCTTGAAACAATGTCATCCGATCATTTTACGAAGTGTTTTTCTTATGTCATCGTAAGCTTTGACGGAAATATGTGATTACAAATATGTAATAAACATATGTACAACAAAAGTGACACGGAGAAAAGGTTTTAAATATTTGGCATTGACGTGAAAGTATAGTTTAACGTCCATGCTACTATCAGGTACAATTCACCACTTAGAGAATAGTATCACTCAAAGGGGGGTAGCTGCCACCTGTGGAACCTTTATAGCCCCTAGGTGTACAGTGAGAATGTGAAGAAATATATAGCTAGCCCCCCAGTTATTTAATTTTAAAAGATAATTGCTTAAGTTATTGTTGTTCTAGTGTTTTATATATACACTTTTTAATCATTATATAATTTAACTGCGTCCTCTAAAAAAAGTTTATTTAACTCATAGCACCTGATCATAAGTATATTTTAATACCAAGAGTGTTAAGAAACATAGTAAATGTATTAAAGGATGATGACGTAGTAAAATTATTGAAAACTTTGAAGTAAAGATGTATCTTAAGGGGGAAGTCCCATCAAATATATAAAAAACGTGTACCACTAACCTCCTTAAATATGATGATAGTTATTATTTAATAGCTTTGTAAATTTATCTCCTATTAAAATAAAGGTTGGTTGTTTCAACAGAATTTATTTGATTTCTGTAAATAAACCATTAAAATGATATAAATTATTGAATCTCAACTGTTTAAAATAACTTTTATAATTTTCTTCCATGATTACGCTCAAAATACTTTTTCAAAAGTTTGATGTACCTAGTTTCAAAAAGATTTATTCTTTGTCTATTTCCTGGATATTTTGGAATTTTTAAAATATATATTTTTTAAAATAATTTGAACAAGGGTAGTAAATAAAAAACTAAATTAATTAAAAAAATTAAAATTAATTAATTTATTTATTAATTCATTGAAAATAAGCTTAAAAGAATATATAAATAATTATTATTTCAACCCTTCCATATTTTAATACCGTTTCAAATGAACAGTTTTCTAAAACGGAATATAAAGTTGTTAATTTTTAAAGGAGAATATAATTGTTTTTAAATATGAGTCTACCGGCCTGTTGCTGTGTATGTCTCTTGAAGCCATTTCCATCAGCGATAAACGACCCAATAGCTCCCCTCAGATTTCATTGAGGGTTTGTTGAGACTGACGTCCCAAACTGGTTTTATAATATACATTCTTCATTGAGAATAGTTTAAATTTTTAATGTTAGTTTTTCTAATCTAAAAATACAATACATTTTAAGAAGTATTATTTTATATATCTAGCCCATATGTGAATATGTTTTTTTTTTGTTTTTGCGTTTATATATTTTTGATTGGTTCAAAAAATATTCCAAGTTTCACTAAGAAAACTATTTTGAGACTTCCGTTCTGGGGGTCCAGGATTGAATCCTGCAAAATATGTAGAATGCTTTAAAACAAAATGTATCCTCAATATCAATATTTTTATTCGCCATAATATTTTTAATATGATAACTTATTGTGAATCTTGAAACAATTATTTCATAAATGAAAGTGGGAGAAATCACTTCAAATAGTCAAATGAGATTTAGAATTCAAAAATAAAATTACAGAAATACGATAAATTTTAAAACTTGAAGTGAATGTTAGAGAAACATGATAAATTTAAAAATTTGAAGTGAAAGTTAGATAAATATGATTTTTATTTTAGGCCAAATGGAAATAATAATTTTAAATTTTTAAATAAAATTGAAATAAATCATGAAATTTAAAAGATTAATTCAAATTTATAAAAACTTATTTTAAAAAATTGTTTAAGACGAACACATAAATAATAGTGCATGTCTTGTATGTAAAGAAAATATGCATTTACGTGTGGCTGAAAATTTAAACTCGTAATTCAGTTAGAACGATAACTTTTTTTTTAAACTACTCACAAAGATAACATTTGACAGACAGGTCTTCAAATATATTAATTGTAGTATATTTAAAAAATTCTCGTGTTAAGTATTAAAAAATGATTTGGTGTAGCTAAAATTTATAAAAATAGTATAAACAATTTTATATCGGTTTCAAAATATTTGATATTTGACAAGCAGTTAAAAATATCAGTCCAAAAATCATAAAGTTTAAACTATTTAAATGGTTAAATGAAAATCCATCGTTGTAGGCGTATATTATTGTCTAGTTGTGGCAAAAAATGCTTGGTATGTCTTGAAAGAATAAGTACTGTTCCATTATTAAAAATAATTCCTAAAATTTGAATTTTCTAAGTGAAACATAGAAAATATTAATGTTTGTGCAAGAAAGGAAGTAATGATATTATTTTCAAGAATAATAGTAATGATTACTTCTTTGATTTGAATAAAACATAAATTAGCCCAGCTTTTAAAAGAACAATTTCAAATGATGAAAATGGGGTAAATATTTAAAATTTAAATTTATTCTCCAGAACAACAAAACAAACGTTTCTAAGTTAAATATTGATCTTAAACTATTCTGGAATAAAGAGCGATCATTTCATATATCCACATAAAAGTTTAAAAACATATGTATAGCAGGCTTCAATTGAAATGAGAGGTCTTTTTATAGTGTAAAATTAGGGAAATTTGTCAGGTGGGTGTAAACACATCCTCAAATAGTGTACATGTATATTATTTAATAAATTTCAAAATGGATGAATATACAATGAAGGGGGAACTAATCCAATATTCTCAGAGTAGCCGAAGCTATTCTAAAAAAAAATGTTTGGTCATAAAATTGAAATTTTTCGTTTGAGTTTGTTAAACCTTGCTTGATATCTATATTCCTTCTGAACATGAGAAAATTATAATTTAAATTCCGATTGATGGAAAGACTAGAATGTTAGACACATCTAATATAATACAAAAATATTTTCTATGTGGATAAATGTGGGAATATGTTAGACATTTAAAAATGATATGTAGTTTTCAAATAAACCGTTAAAAATTTTTAGTAGGAATTCGGTAAGTGAACAAGAAAATTAGGAATTTGACATTTTTCCAAAATAATAATATAATATTGCTTAAGGCATGTTAGAAAATTAAAAATCTTTGATTTGTTATAAGGTCAACTCCAAATATCGAAAATGATAGTAAGTTTAGAATCTCAAAATCATGTCCAGGGAAATAGAGTTTCCATAACTTCTATAAACGAAACCTTTCTTGATATGGTGGAGCACTTGGATTTAAAAAGGCAGACGAAGCTGTCTAAAATATATAAATATAAAACTAAAGGATCCCATACATTCTATTTATTATTTATACGAATTCATCGAAAAAATATTCGAAACATTTATTATCGTCTATGTAGGATCTGGATTGCAATTAGATTTAAAAAATGTTGTCATAAGAGATGAATACTCCTATTTTTATTTGGTGGGTTATATTATTTTAGATTTAGTCTTTCTATCGATATTTTTAGTTATATTTTATTACAATATTTTTATTTTTTATGCAATTTATAACAAAAAGGCAATAATTATTTATATGAATAGATATATTATATTTAATCTAATAATTTTAATTAAGAATTGACACTTGCCATAAATAGTTCACTGTTTTATGTAGAGTAATTTTCAAAATGATGGTAGTTGAATATAGAACGTTCTAATAATTAATGATTTTGATGAGGCCTACAATTTCAAAGATCGGGAAACCGTGTTCATAGATCCTATGAGAAAATTTTGCTATGGCATGGCCTCATTATTTATTTATTTGTATTCTACATTTGGCAGTATGATATGAAGATTGTAGTTCGGTCGCCGTGTATTCAGGATTTATCAGCTTTGATAGAATAGAACAGTGCCCAGGATATACCTTGGGAAATGTATACACATCATACAAATAGAGGAACTAAAGATAGTGTTTATGAAGCTGTGGAGCCAGTGGAAAACTTTAACTAAACTAAAGCTTACTTATTTCTTTCGTTACTTCTTATTACTAAATATTCAGTTTCAAATCATTCATGATATTACTCAAATTGTATAAATATGAAGAAGGAATTATTTAAGAAGAAGTCTACCTACATTTGGTGGTGGAAGAATTGAAAATTTTATAAACGAAACCAAATTCATGAGACTGACAAGGACTTGAAAACAAACTCCTCATATTAAGCAGGGAACTATAACAGGAGATTTATTTATTGGTCCTCTCTGTCACTGAAGTGGCTTTGAAGCATTTATTTACCATCACGTCTAAATATTTGTTTGGAAATTAGATCTTAAAACCATATTAACAACATAATGATGTCAATAGGAGCAGTTCTGTTTTTTTGAGGGAAATTTTTTTCCTGTCACTGAAGATCAAACCTGTAGCGTCTAGAACGGTATTAAGGGTCACCAACCACTAGATCATCAGGCAAGAACATTGCTTCAACTGTCTAAATTGAATATATATCATCCACCTAAGCACCTTAAAAATATTGTTTCTATCTTACTAGACATCACGCATATATCGGGAATTAGGCTTATATATCAATTTCCTCACGCCTTGATTAAACCAATATTAAATTATGATATAGAAATTGTATTTGAAAAATTATTATAAGGGTTACGAAAAGTACATTTATTTCGAATTTATTAAAATATTGATGAATATGTTGTTAGAAGCAGATTAAATTTTACAATATACCAAAAGATTAAAATGAATGCACGAGAACGATATAGTTTAAAGTAATTTTTCTTAATTATACTCAAATTCTCACAAAAAATATATTACTCTCAATGAAACAATTACGACGTGTTCCACTTTGTACCGGGTTGCTAAATCTGAAAAGTTATACCATCAATTTTCTACGTCAGGAATATCTATATCTATATCGTTCTTAAAAACATGATTTGGCACTCAACTAATCTTAACTTAAAATGTCTTTAGATACACAAATCACCAAGGTTGAAAGTATAGCACTTTGTATCGTTAAAATATTTATTTAAATTAGTTTTTTAGTTATCTCATATCATTTAAAATATTTGTATAAATAGTAGAGGAACCTCTTCATAGTTCTCACACAGTCCTTAGCCGTAGTAAAATTACTACATAACACCAAGCATTACTTTATTCGAGATGGGTTATAAAATAATTTTCATTTTTGTTCTATTCTGCATGACACAGGTAAGCGGAACATTTGAAAATATAAGTGGTAATGTTTGATTGACTTATTTGTTATATATTTCAATCTAAGTTGTTGTTGTAAACATTCATATTAGTCATTTATATACATTGTAAATAATGATTGAAGGTATAATGAGGTGTGACCTATAGTTATAGAGGTAAGGGGTCAGACTTTTGTGCGGGGGGTCCGACGTTCAATCATCTGTCTCGGCACAGCTTTATCTGATTGTCATTCCATTCCTTCACCTCTCACAGAACGCTTACTAAACACAAATTGTGAATGTGGGGAAGGCCAGGCCTCCACCGTAGTTCCGATTTAACGATATGCTGTAAGACATCCATTTCATCCACAATCACCCTATCATTACACATTAGTGTAAGTACGTATAACCCGAACGGATCGTAAGACGCGGTGCTAATAATCGTATAATAAGATCAGTTTGGATGATCTAATATATACAATATTTTTTATATTTCATATAAATGTACTAATTCAAAATTTAGCAACATAATTAAATATTTTTGACAAAACAAAATATAGACCCACTTCTTTTTAACTGGTATCAATAGGTATAATATATGTTCATCGGTCTACCCTCAACAGTATATATTTTTAAGTGGATATTTTAAATAAATGTAATAATAACATTACTATCTCAAATATATGATTTCTTTAGACCTGAATTAAGATGAATAAATATTATTAATAACTTTTAAATAAATCTAATATATGGTTTCTCATTAAATAACTTAATTATTCCTTACCTCATAAGTTTAAATATAATGCATTGTAATCTAATAATGCTTTAGTAATATATATTAAAGGAATAGAAAGCTCTTATAATAAAGTATATTTAATTATTTTGTTTTAAATTTTATTTACAATAATTGTCTTATATAAGATTACAAATTTATTTGATTTTTTTTTTCTCAACAGATACTTATCACACAAGGACAAAGTTCAATCAGTAAAATTAGCGGTGGAGATGGTTTAGTCGGCGGCCTTCTTGGCCCAAATGGTCCTGTAGGAGGCCTATTGGGTCGATGATTTTCAACCAAAATTTGCAGTAGTTTCGTAAAGATATCATATATAGGATGGTTTAATCTTTAGTGGATTATTTTGACAATTTCATTAAAATATTTAAATCTTATATGTTTTATATATGAAGTGTTTAATAATGTCATACACACATATATAAGATATCTTCACTAAATCTACAATTTCTAAGAAAATAGGATTAGAACATAAAATAAAATATCATGTTTATATTCTATCTTGGTTTGTATATATTAAAATGTGTATGCCTACTTAATTTTTAAATGAATTAAGAATTCTTTATCAAATTAATAAAATACAATAATATACTATTAATTTATTCCAAAATGTAAATGTGTTCCTACAAAAATTCAATAAAAGCTTCATTTTTGAAAACTAAAAAATTCTCCTTCAAATATGCTAATTATAATAAGTGTTCATCACGATAGCGAAACATCCTATTTCAGGAAGTTGAAAATCACTTTTCATGGTTGTTAAACAGCTACTTATAATCACCATCTCACGAACCGGGAAAAATGCTATTCACTCTGGCGTATTTCCTTAACTGTAAAATATTTTATTAGCTAATTACCACATTATTAGTTGTTATTCCCTATAAAAATATTGTATTAAAATAACCCATTGTGGCTTAGCTTCACCTTCAGTTTAAAAAAATTAAATCTTATATTAACTTAAATGACCATACCTGTTCCCGGCTTGTATATTACACGGACAAGTGGAAAAGCTCGTCCACTTTATGAGTTGAAGGAAAATGTAACCTAACCAATTCATGAAATAGTCCACTCATGAAATGTACAGCACAAGCTCTACACAATTGATGAACTGGATGGGCCCATGAAATAGGCAAACGAAGAAGGCTATGAGAAGAAATGTGATCAATTTTCGAAATTACCAATCTAATTTTAGGTTCATAATATAGCGAAAGTATATTTAGTTTACCCACAGTAATTGATAAATTAGAAATCTATATTAATCATATGAAGTGTTAATTTTTTTTTATTTAACGAGTACTGCCTAATATACTCGTATATCACACGTAGTTTACTGAAATGTCATAATAAGTGGCCTAATGGCAAAAAACGTGTATATCTTAAAAGTGAATTGTTAGATAATGGACAAAATTATTTTTAGTTTACTAAAAAAATTTTAGAAATTATAGAAATATTAAAGTATATTTCCGTCTGTTTGAAGTAATCTAAAGTATTTCCCAGGGTAGCCAGGCAATGTCTTACGTGGTAACCACGGGCAATGAAGCATACATCTATTAGCGTATGGTAAAAAAAAAGTATATCCATCCCAATGGACTCACTTCGTATTATAAATATTAAGTAAATACATTATTTAACTTTATTATTTAAATAATTAAATACATAAATTTCTACCCCTATGAGTAGATAACATCACGTTAACTTTTATGATTACTAAGCCTAAAAGTATTGATCATTACCTATCCCAAATACCTTAAATTATTGTATCACGTCATAATTAATTATTTTATATAAAATTTAAATTAAATAAATTCAACAAGAAATTGTTATACTGTGACAGGGATTATATATATAATCTTTCCTTTTTTATATCACAATCTTAAACCATCAATCAAAAATAATTGTTATTATATAGATATTGTATGTATATTTCTAAAACATTAAAATGTACATTAAGATGAAATCTTAAAAATTCAAGAAATATACAAAAATTTAAAATTGAATTTAGCTTGACCAAACACATTTTTATTCTCTATAATGTATTTCTTAATATGATAATTTCTAATAAATCATGAAACATTAATTTCGTTAAGGTCGAGAGGGAAATCACTTCAAATAGACAAATAAGATTTAAAATTCAAAATGAAATTTAGAGAATTATGATTATTTAAAAAATACGAAGTGAATATAAGAAAAACAGGATAATTAAAAAATTCTAATTGAATATTCGAAAATTACGATAACTATTAAAATTTCAAAGTGAAAGTTAAATAAACAGGATTTATTCTTCAAGCCAAATGGAAATTACTATTTTCCATTATTAATTGAAATGAATCATAAAATCTAAAGATTTATTCAAATTCATAAAATACTGTATGTTAAAAATTTAATTAATATGCACACATAAATAATAGTGCAGGTCTTGTATATAAAGAAAATATACATTTACGTGTGGCAGAAAATTTAAACTGGTAATTCAGTTTGAACGATATATACGTATAGCCTAATAATTAAAAAATGGAAATTTATAAATTATAATTATATAAAGGATGGTAAACGGTGTGGTAGGTGTTTAAAAACTAATCTTTGGTAAGTGGATTTATGGAAAACTACAAATATAAATAAAAGTCTTAAAATGTTTGTTTTTAATTTCGAATTCTGGAAAATGAGAAGTGAGCAAATTTTGGTAAATTGATTTTTTTTAATTACTCACAAAGATAACCATTGACAAACAGGTCTTCAAATATATATATTGTAGTAGATTTAAAAAAATTTCATGTTAAGTTTTAAAAAAGGATTTGGTGTAGCTAAAATTTATAAAAATAGAATAAACAAAATTGTCTCGGTTTCAAAGCTGGCTCTCCACCGTTTTCAAGTCACTGGTTCAATTGCGACGATTGTTGAAAGGATTTTTTTCAGTGTGGCTGGGTGTAGTTTCATTTAATGTCTTTAAGGATGTGTGAAGTGTAATAATAATGGAAAGAACATTTTTATTATTTTAAAACATGGCCGCACATAAGTTTAAAGATGACAGTAAAGATGTAAATTGAAATAGTAATACGCAATCCAAGGCAATGAAACGCTTTTACGAAAACATTCGGAAAATTCAAACCGGCAATAGGTTATTGAAATGACTTCAAATCTATATTATATTATTTAAACTTAAATAATGAACTTGTTTTGAAAATTACTTTGAAATCTGCAACTAAATTCGGATCCTCCAACTTAGCACGTCAATATCTTAATACATAGCTATCTAATGCTAATCCTGTGTAAGGGTTATTTATCGCTCATATTTTAAGGGTTGGTCGGTAATAGGTGTGTTAAATTATCGGCCATTTAATAACAATCCGAAACACAACCCATTGTTGATACATGGTGACCTTATTCTGTCATTTGATCAATTTTTATTAATTTTGAATGGTTTCTTGAATATAAGCAAAAGTCATTAACCTTTATTTAGCTGAGGGCCACATAAATATTTTACTAAGAAACGGTAAGCAACTTATTAAATATTGATCAAAAAGTTATATAAAATATCTTTAAGAAAGAATAGAGTGTGAAATGAAAGTCTATATTTGAGTTACGTTAATATGTATGCACAATTGTGCATTATGTTAGATAAATAAATATATATTACGTTTTATTCATATTGGCCATGAGATAAAAAATTTTTATTAATATATCTTTCTTCTTATATATAATTTAATAATACCGTTTCCGAAAATAAAAACTATGAGGAACTGACTGAAGATTTTAACAAACTACCACTCTTTTTAACAGTAAGGTGTCCAGGATGTCGGGGAAAAGTAGTAGCTTTCCAAGAAAACCCGATTTTCACAAATAATTTTCAGTTTTTAATTCTTTGTTTAATCATCATGGAAACCATTATTTGCTGCATGGCTGTGAATCTCTAAATAAACGATATCATCTTGGATAAAAATAATAACTCAATTTTCATTAATTGTTGGTCCGAACACATCACAATTTTCTCTTCGGATACTGGTCATAACACATCTTAATTGAGATTCCTAAACTGTGGAAACATTTATTTTTTATTATAATGTTATAATTAATAGGAATTTAAATCAATAATATATAGCTCGAAAATTAAAAGGTTAGATATTTAGGTTCGCGAAAATATTGTCTACGTTTTGTTTTGCGCATGATCAAATTATTTTTAAATATGTTTTGGTATGTACTGTAAGCCATTTTAGCAAATAGTAACACAATACAAATAACCCTTAATTTTGAGGATATATTTAAATTACTAATGTCTTGTACACCCCATATATCTTTCCACATTCTTACAAATACAATATGTTCACTTAAGTTTCCATGTAGATAATTAATTTAGAGGAAAGGATATTATAAATATTTGAGTTACACATCTATATTTTCACATTCTCTCCCATTATCAGATTTCCACGTTCTCACACCCTTTCTCACACTCTCCTTCACACACACACACACACACACACTCAGTCCCTCACACTCATTCCCTCACTCCCCCTCCCCCCCTTTCACACACACTCTCTCTCTCTCTCTTTTCCCCTTTACACAGACACACACATTCTCTCTTTCTCTCTTCACCAAGTATTTATCTCTCTAAAACATACACATTATCTCACTATCACTCACTCACACTCCCTCGATCTTTTTCACTTGCTCATTATCAATTTCTTGCACTGACTTTTTAACACCTCACTCTCACACTCTCAATTTCACACATTCAAACACTTACACCACCATTTTGACTATCACATTTTATAACTCTCTCTATCATATATCTTATGTATAATTTGATAAGCCCATTTCCAGTAATAGAAATTACCTGTAAATGACCGAACATATTTTGCTTACATTGCCGTGGAAAACATGATTTTTGTATAGCTGTATATTGTTATATAAAATATCTGTCTTTGCTTAAAAATAATATCAGCTCAATCGCTAGTCACTTGAGTTGTTTTTTGCAAATAATAGATATAGATCTGGTAGAGGGGTCAATTTAAATTTCTCTTCAGGCCGTGAAAGGGGAAAATATACGTTTTGGTTCAAATTACACATCGAAAACTAAATAGCTAAGAAAAGATGATTGTCTGAAGAGTTAACTTTTAACTGAAAAGTAAATGAAATCCTTAATATATAAATCCTTTCTCAATAAAATGTTTAAAATACATCTTAGTGCAATAATATGCAGCCGTCTATGCAATGACCTACTAGTTAATATATAAAGTTACTTTTTACTGTTTCACATCTCTCTGGTTGAGAAAAAGTAGTAATTGTAAAAAAAAAACACGAAAATCTTAGTTTTTTTTTAAATAATGTCAGTTTGTAGCTCTAACTAGAAACAAAATTATTTTACAAATTGGCTAAAATTTGGGAAGTGGGATTTTCATAATGTTTCTCAGAGTTATTTTTTAAAATAATCCGTCCAATCCTAAAATTATTATTATTATTATTATTATTATTATTATTATTATTATTATTATTATTATTATTATTATTATTATTAGCACTGCATCTTACTAACCGTTCGGGTTATACACACTTGCGCTAATGTGTAATGGTAGGCTGATTATGAGATGAAATGAAGGACCTACAGTTTATCGTGGAATCCGAACCACGGTGGAGGCCTGGCATTCCACACATTCACAAGTTTGGATTAATACACGTCTTGTCAGAATCCTAAAATTAATGGTAGTATACTTTACTTAAGGGGGGAAAGAGAAAAAAATAGATTATGTAAAACTCAACTCGATTAGAATGTATTTTTAATATTAAAACCAAATGGAAGTTCTTATTTCTTCGTGAAAATAACTTTGAGGGTAATTCATACTTAAGGCAACTTCAAATACTTATTGTATCTCCCCAACTCTTTGAGATACGAAATAGCTTATAATTTCAAAAACGTAGGCATATTAAATTTAGAAATCTTTATTTGAAATATATTTTTATAAAAACGATAGTTTCCGAATTATGAGTGTGTGTGTATATATATATATATATATATATATAAATATAAGTTATCAGACTGATAATCTAATATAATATTACTTTACAATTAGCCTGGCTCATATTAAATTGAAGGCGCCTTTTGCAATAAGTCGGATTTTCCTACTCACGACTTATATATTTACAATATCAATTATTACATAATCAATTTACAATGAGCCAGGCTAATTGGAAATTAATATTATATTTGATTATCAGTCTGATAGCTTTTAGGCTTATGGAATGATCCCAAATATCTTCAAGCTATTAAGGAAACGCATCTTTTTTTGCTTAATCAGTCTCATTGATTCCAGGTTTATTGCAATAAGCTCCCGATAGTGAAGGCTTATCAAAAGGTCTACAGCAGCGGTTCCCAAACATTGGGACGTACAATTATTCCTGATGACATGCCGTGAAAAGCCAAACAAAATAAACAAATTAAAGTTGTAACAAAATTGACTCATAAAATCTAATAAATATATTAGGACCCAGTTTAACTTAAATTAAAATAGATTCACTCAGTGATTGTTGGGGTGGAAACAATGGGTAAAGCTCAGACAGACGGTGCAGCCACACAGTCTTTGATTAACACTCAAACTGTGGTACCTACTCCAAATATGGAGATTGTTGGGGTGGTACGCCATTCCAAAAGTTTGGTAGCCACTGGTCACCAGAATATAATTTTTTTCTCTTTCAGCATGTTCTTAAATTAACTTACTAAGTTCGGTACGATTGCAAGGTTTGATTAAAAATCTCAAGTTCAAGTAATGTATCGTAAAAAAGATTATATATACGTAACTAACTCTTATGAATGAGTAATAGTTACTGAAAAATAATAATACAGATACAAATTTAGTAGTTACCTTTCTTTTATTGAAGAAATATACACGTTTACAAGTTTATTGTGACATTTACCATTGTCAATTCACAATTTAGATAACACTCTTTTTTTATTTCCACATGGTAAATTGCTGTGAAATTATTTGTGCACAATTAGTTTTCATCTTACAGGCACATTTTTTTATTTAATGCTTTTTTATTTAGACTTTAGGCCCCCACACTTGCAACTGGAATATCCCTGGCCCGCAAACTTTGATTCCTTACTCAATGATTCACGAACAGTTACATATTTTTATGGGATGTATTTATGAATTTGCATGCTAGAAATCTAGAGACCACTTTTATTAGACTGGGTTGATTTATATTTATTAGATTTTATGAGTCAATTTTTTTACGAATTTAATTTGTTTGTTTTGATTCTCACGCCATACTATCTGGAATAATTGTACATCCCACAGTTTGGGAACTTCTGCATTATACCTTTTAATAAGTCTTCTCTAGCTTGGGCGTATTGCAATAAGCCTGGAATCAACGAGACTGACTGAGCGAAAAAAGGTGTATTTCCTTAATAGCCTAAAGCTATATGGGCTCATTGCAATAAGCCTAAAAGTTATCAGGCTGATAAGCAAACATAATTCTAGTTTCCAATTATCCTGGCTTATTGTAAATTGACGGTGCCTTTCACATTATTACGAGTTTTCCAATTAGATTAAAATTTATATATAAATACATAATATATATTACTCTAGTCTTTAAACTTGGAAATTGCTGTAATGCTCTGTGGGTGTGATATTCCTCTTTTCTCTAACAGTGTATCTTATTTCTCTTATGATCTTTGTAGAATGTGCAACAATATCTGTTATCTTGTTTCAAATATCTTACGAGTTTTAAGTAAATATCTCTTTTTCATTTACAGTAGCGATAAAGTATATGCTGTGCACCCTCCTCACTTTAAAGAAAAACCAAATTAGCCCTCTTGATAAAAAAAAACTATTAATTTGTTTGTGGATATAACTTAGAAAAAAAATTATCATGCAAGACCGATCCCTGGTATGGTTGATAAATTTTTAATGGTTGGAATTGGGGTTTACCCTTTCACAGTGATGAATTGACGGCAGGTGGATGGATTTAGTGTTTGTCCTAGATTTAAGATTAGAATAATTAGTTCAAATGAGTATAACCTGAACAGGTAGTAAGACACACGTCGCCTAAAAAAGGTTTGAGAAAATAATAGCACTATCAACCTACAATGGCATCACGTAACATAATTTGAGAGCCACTACTAACAATATGTGTATTTGTGCACATAAAGTTTACATCAATATTTTACTTCTCCCTTTCCCGCTCCACAATCATAATAGCTATTTATGTCCTTTCTCGTTAAATGTTATTTAAATGTATTTTCTCACCTTTGTTCAGATATAATAAATTAGTTTTATAACAACAATCAAAACATAGTTTGTAGGTAACAAGCTAATTTCCCGTGTTCAGATGCTATTTTTTCATTTAAATAATATTTGGATGACGCTAGAACCATAATTAAGAAATACTCATATTTGACATCTTGTAGAGATAATGTTTTACATACTTTAAATACTTGATTTATTAGTTTGGTATATCATTTTATAGCATACTTAGTATAATTGATATTTATATTTTTAATAATTACACTTGTGTGCTAATAATGAGAAATATCTAAAACAGAGGTAATGTGCCCACATTTTTGTGGAGAGACAAAGGGAAACCATTTAGAAAGATACACCATTTGTTTACCCAATCAGGATTTTAACCCTGACCACCATTCATTGTTAAAATAAAATAAATGAGCTTTGTGTTTAAATCCAGTTAAGATTAACTTTAAAAATGAACCGAAAGTTTAGTTTGGTCCCGGTGTGAACTGGTGTTCAATGGGTAAGGGTAAGCACTTCTGTGCTAGGGTTCTGGGGTTCAATATTCGGTCTCTAACCAGATTTATCTAATTGCAAAACCCTTCCTTCAACTCTGACAAGAAGTATATTATTCACAACTTGTGAATGTGTGTAATACCAGGCTCTCACCGTGGTTCAGATTCCACTTTAAACTGTAGTTCCTCCATTTCATCTTACAATCACCCTACCATTACACATTAGCGTAAGTGCATACAACCCAAACGTATAGTAAGACGCGGTGATAATAATAATAATATTATGATCTCTGACATACAGTTTTCATTCATAATAGCCAGAGAAGACTGTCTACCTGCTTATCCGCCCCTCTCCCACACACCTTCAATACCCAAAACTTCATCCCAAGACATTCCAGTCACTCCACCGCTGATGAGGATAGGTTTTTTGGTTCTCACAGGAACGGACCGTTAACATCCACTTTCACCTTACCATTAGTACACCAACGCTATCTTATAGATTTTCCTCGACATTACCTCGGTTTAAACAACGTTAATAACATAGCTAGCAATCAAACTCCAAAAAATCATCTGGGGAACCATATTAAATTCTTAGAAACCACGTTTTAGCCTTATCGGCAAAATGTTTAATCTCAAAGCTGAAGTAACAACTCACAGACAATGTACTGACGTTTTCACGCCAACCAAATTTGTGGTTCAACGGGTTGAAGTGTTGTAGAAATATTACTGCACCACGATGGGCGCTAATTGAAGAGTTATTGAATATTACTGCACCGTGATGGGCGCTAATTGAAGTATTATAGAAATATTCTTGCACTGCGATGGGAGCTATTTGAAGAATTGTGGTTTTACTCGCCTCGCATTGGGTGTAATTATGAAGTTTCGGACTTACGGATCCCTGTCTTGGGTCATAATTGTAGAGATATTGCCGTTTAATTAGCAGATAGCTGTCCCGTTCGAGCACTAGTTAAAGCGAGCGGTACCTTGATTATATAATTGGCATTTATAGCCCTGTGATTGAGCGCCAATTGTTGAACTCTTGAAATAATACACAATTATTAGGTTAGATGTGACATTATTTTCTGGCACTGCTGTTCTGACACACACTGTCAGTGATTTCACCACGCCGCGTATATAACTCTCTTCGAAAAGAAGATTCTCGAAGATGTTATAAAAAATTAAAATACAACAAAAAACATCTCGTTGGCAATAGAAGGTCCGAGAGCCGGAAGTTGCCTCAAATTACCTTTTAAAATCTCTAGTCGATCTTTCCAGAATAGGAAGTTATTATTTAAAAACCTTAAATTGTCATATTGACTCACTGAACGTCCTTCTCTGACGTCACTGTCAGTGGTTCGTGCTTTCTTAGAAGAAGAAGTGCTTTAAGCGCCACGTAATATATTATAAAGTTTAAACAAAATTAAAATGTTTATAAAATTAGGACGATATTATTGTCAATGCTTTCACATAATTTTCAGGGGCAAGTCAGTTACATTACAATACCCCCCAAAGTGTATCGGAAAGTAGAGGCTAGTCATATACTTTTTGATACGCTTTGCTAATAAAAAAGAAAATAACATGATCATTTTTCGCACACCCTGTATAAAGTTTCACAAAATTTATAAAGTTGCAAAAATGACTATTTTTTGTAACATTCTGTATAGTGTTTCTTAAAATTTACAAAGTTGATATATCATAATAATTTGGAACATTCTGTATAGTGTTGTTCTTGAATGATAATATTTAAAGTGTTAAATCTAATATATATATATATAAATATATATATTTATATAAAAGTTGGAGTTATATATATATATATATATATATAAGTTGAAGTTATATATATATATATATATATATATATATATATATATATATATATATAAGTTGAAGTTATATAAATCAAACATTAAAATATAAAATGTTAATCAAAAAGTTGAAATTACATAAATCAAATATCAAGATATAAAATTGTTAAGTATAGTTACAATTAATTTAAATAAAATAATCTAAGTTTATTATATAAAAAGGATTTCATGTGATTGTCACTGATCAAAATGTCTTTTTTATTGTTAAAAACATTTCATAATTTCAATGTCTTATGTTTTGTTCTAATTTATAAAATCTTCTTTATTTATTTTTGCACTTTATTAATTTCCATGATCCTTCATGGATCCACCTTTAATTATTCGTTGAACTTTACTTATTTTCATGATCCTTCACGGATCCACTTTTAATTATTATTATTATGATCCTTCACGGATCCACTTTACTAATATCATATAGTGACTTACTTAACAAACACTCTTAATACTACACATACTCTTAACAGCCTCATGGCCAAATTTGCTATATGAGCCACTACTTTGAAACATTTACTGAATAATTAGCTTAAAAACACAAAAGAATAATTCACAAAATAAACCCAATTACTTAAAAATAATATAATTACATTGTTTCGGACAGCGAAAGAATAATAACAGATCATCTGAATCAACTTACCAAAATCTTTATTTATGAGAATACCTAACCTCAAAACAAATTTAAAATACTTGAAATATATAGACGATAATCTTGGAATCATAAAGTACGTTTGAAATCAGTATGAAATCAT
>JBCFYV010000012.1:60761015-60860867 GCA_039000515.1 Timema cristinae | reverse complement strand
CGAATTTAGTTGCAGATTTCAAAGGAATTTTCAAAACAAGTTCATTATTTAAGTTTAAATAATATAATATAGATTTGAAGTCATTTCAACAACCTATTAGGGGTTTGAATTTTCCGAATGTCTTCGTAAAAGCGTTTCATTGCCTTGGATTGCGTATTACTATTTCAATTTACATCTTTACTGTCATCTTTAAACTTATGTGGGGCCATTTTTTTAAATAATAAAAATGTTCTTTCCATTATTATTACACTTCACACATCCTTAAAGACATTAAATGCAACTACACCCAGCCACACTGAAAAAAATCCTTTCAACAATCGTCGCAATAGAACCACTGACTTGAAAACGGTGGAGAGCCAGCTTTGAAACCGAGAAAATTTTGTTTATTATATTTTTATAAATTTTAACTACACCAAATCCTTTTTTAAAACTTAACATGAGAATTTTTTAAATCTACTACAGTATATATATTTGAAGACCTGTTTGTCAAATGTTATCTTTGTGAGTAATCAAAAAAAATCAATTTACCAAAATTTGCTCTCTTCTCATTTTCCAGAATTCGAAATTAAAAACCAACATTTTAAGATTTTTATTTATATTTGTAGTTTTCCATAAATCCACTTACCAAAGATTAATTTTTAAACACCTACCACACCGTTTACCATCCTTTATATAATTATCATTTATAAATTTCCATTTTTTAATTATTAGGCTATACGTATATGTCGTTCTAACTGAATTACCAGTTTAAATTTTCTGCCACACGTAAATGTATATTTTCTTTATAAACAAGACCTGCACTATTATTTATGTGTGCATATTAATTCAATTTTTAACATACAGTATTTTATGAATTTGAATAAATCTTTATATTTTATGATTCATTTCAATTAATAATGGAAAATAGTACTTTCCATTTGGCTTGAAGAAGAAATCGTGTTTATCTAACTTTCACCTTGAAATTTTAATAGTTATCGTAATTTTCGAATATTCAATTAGAATTTTTTTAATTAATAGGTTTTTCTAATATTCACTTCGAATTTTTTTAAATAATGTATTTTTCTAAATTTCATTTTCAATTTTAAATCTTATTTGTCTATTTGAAGTGATTTCCCCCTCGCCCTTAACGAAATTAATGTTTCATGATTCATTAGAAATTATCATATTAAGAAATACATTATAGAGAATAAAAATGTGTTTGGTCAAGCAAAATTCAATTTTAAAATTTTGTATATTTCTTGAATTTTTAAAGATTTCATCTTGATGTACATTTTAATGTTTCAGAAATATACATACATTATCTATATAATAACAATTATTTTTGATTGATGGTTTAAGATTGTGAAATAAAAAAGGAAAGTTTATATATATATAATCCCTGTCACAGTATAACAATTTCTTGTTGAATTTATTAAATTTAAATTTTATATAAAATAATTAATTATGACGTGATACAATAATTTAAGGCATTTGGGATAGGTAATGATCAATACTTTTAGGCTTAGTAATCATAAAAGTAAACGTGATGTTATCTACTCATAGGGGTAGAAATTTATATATTTAATTATTTAAATAATAAAGTTAAATAATGTATTTACTTAATATTTATAATATGAAGTGAGTCCATTGGGATGGATATACTTTTTTTTACTATACACTAATAGATGTACGCTTCATTGCCCGTGATTACCACGTAAGACAATGCCTGGCTACCCTGGGAAATACTTTAGATTACTTAAAACCGACGGAAATATACTTTAATATTTCTATAATTTCTAACCATTTTTTAGTAAACTAAAAATAATCTTGTCCATTATCTAACAATTCACTTTTAAGATATACACGTTTTTTGCCATTAGGCCACTTATTATGACATTTCAGTAAACTACGTGTGATATACGAGTATATTAGGCAGTACTCGTTAAATAAAAAAAAATTAACACTTCATATGATTAATATAGATTTCTAATTTATCAATTACTGTGGGTAAACTAAATATACTTCGCAATATTATGAACCTAAAATTAGATTGGTAATTTCGAAAATTGATCACATTTCTTCTCATAGCCTTCTTCGTTTGCCTATTTCATGGGCCCATCCAGTTCATCAATTGTGTAGAGCTTGTGCTGTACATTTCATGAGTGGACTATTTCATGAATTGGTTAGGTTACATTTTCCTTCAACTCATAAAGTGGACGAGCTTTTCCACTTGTCCGTGTAATATACAAGCCGGGAACAGGTATGGTCATTTAAGTTAATATAAGATTTAATTTTTTAAACTGAAGGTGAAGCTAAGCCACAATGGGTTATTTTAATACAATATTTTTATAGGGAATAACAACTAATAATGTGGTAATTAGCTAATAAAATATTTTACAGTTAAGGAAATACGCCAGATTGAATAGCATTTTCCCGGTTCGTGAGATGGTGATTATAAGTAGCTGTTTAACAACCATGAAAAGTGATTTTCAACTTCATGAAATAGGATGTTTCGCTATCGTGATGAACACTTATTATAAATAGCATATTTGAAGGAGAATTTTTTAGTTTTCAAAAATGAAGCTTTTATTGAATTTTTGTAGGAACACATTTACATTTTGGATAAATTAATAGTATATTATTGTATTTTATTAATTTGATGAAGAATTCTTAATTCATTTAAAAATTAAGTAGGCATACACATTTTAATATATACAAACCAAGATAGAATATAAACATGATATTTTATTATATGTTCTAATCCTATTTTCTTAGAAATTGTAGATTTAGTGAAGATATCTTATATATGTGTGTATGACATTATTAAACACTTCATATATAAAACATATAAGATTTAAATATTTTAATGAAATTGTCAAAATAATCCACTAAAGATTAAACCATCCTATATATGATATCTTTACGAAACTACTGCAAATTTTGGTTGAAAATCATCGACCCAATAGGCCTCCTACAGGACCATTTGGGCCAAGAAGGCCGCCGACTAAACCATCTCCACCGCTAATTTTACTGATTGAACTTTGTCCTTGTGTGATAAGTATCTGTTGAGAAAAAAAAAATCAAATAAATTTGTAATCTTATATAAGACAATTATTGTAAATAAAATTTAAAACAAAATAATTAAATATACTTTATTATAAGAGCTTTCTATTCCTTTAATATATATTACTAAAGCATTATTAGATTACAATGCATTATATTTAAACTTATGAGGTAAGGAATAATTAAGTTATTTAATGAGAAACCATATATTAGATTTATTTAAAAGTTATTAATAATATTTATTCATCTTAATTCAGGTCTAAAGAAATCATATATTTGAGATAGTAATGTTATTATTACATTTATTTAAAATATCCACTTAAAAATATATACTGTTGAGGGTAGACCGATGAACATATATTATACCTATTGATACCAGTTAAAAAGAAGTGGGTCTATATTTTGTTTTGTCAAAAATATTTAATTATGTTGCTAAATTTTGAATTAGTACATTTATATGAAATAGAAAAAATATTGTATATATTAGATCATCCAAACTGATCTTATTATACGATTATTAGCACCGCGTCTTACGATCCGTTCGGGTTATACGTACTTACACTAATGTGTAATGATAGGGTGATTGTGGATGAAATGGATGTCTTACAGCTTATCGTTAAATCGGAACTACGGTGGAGGCCTGGCCTTCCCCACATTCACAATTTGTGTTTAGTAAGCGTTCTGTGAGAGGTGAAGGAATGGAATGACAATCAGATAAAGCTGTGCCGAGACAGATGATTGAACGTCGGACCCCCCGCACAAAAGTCTGACCCCTTACCACTATAACTATAGGTCACACCTCATTATACCTTCAATCATTATTTACAATGTATATAAATGACTAATATGAATGTTTACAACAACAACTTAGATTGAAATATATAACAAATAAGTCAATCAAACATTACCACTTATATTTTCAAATGTTCCGCTTACCTGTGTCATGCAGAATAGAACAAAAATGAAAATTATTTTATAACCCATCTCGAATAAAGTAATGCTTGGTGTAATGTAGTAATTTTACTACGGCTAAGGACTGTGTGAGAACTATGAAGAGGTTCCTCTACTATTTATACAAATATTTTAAATGATATGAGATAACTAAAAAACTAATTTAAATAAATATTTTAACGATACAAAGTGCTATACTTTCAACCTTGGTGATTTGTGTATCTAAAGACATTTTAAGTTAAGATTAGTTGAGTGCCAAATCATGTTTTTAAGAACGATATAGATATAGATATTCCTTACGTAGAAAATTGATGGTATAACTTTTCAGATTTAGCAACCCGGTACAAAGTGGAACACGTCGTAATTGTTTCATTGAGAGTAATATATTTTTTGTGAGAATTTGAGTTAATTAAGAGAAATTACTTTAAACTATATCGTTCTCGTGGATTCATTTTAATCTTTTGATATATTGTAAAATTTAATCTGCTTCTAACAACATATTCATCAATATTTTAATAAATTCGAAATAAATGTACTTTTCGTAACTCTTATTATAGTTTTTCAAATACATTTTCTATATCATAATTTAATATTGGTTTAATCAAGGCGTGAGGAAATTGATATATAAGCCTAATTCCCGATATATGCGTGATATCTAGTAAGATAGAAACAATATTTTTAAGGTGCTTAGGTGGATGATATATATTCAATTTAGACAATTGAAGCAATGTTCTTGCCTGATGATCTAGTGGTTCTAGACGCACAGGTTTGATCTTCAGTGACAGAAAAAAGATTTCCCTCAAAAAAATAGAACTGCTCCTATTGACATCATTATGTTGTTAATATGGTTTTAAGATCTAAGGTCCAAACAAATATTAAGACGTGATGGTAAATAAATGCTTCAAAGCCACTTCAGTGACAGAGAGGACCAATAAATAAATCTCCTGTTATAGTTCCCTGCTTAATATGAGGAGTTTGTTTTCAAGTCCTTGTCAGTCTCATGATTTGGTTTCGTTTATAAACATTTTCAATTCTTCCACCACCAAATGTAGGTAGACTTCTTCTTAAATAATTCCTTCTTCATATTTATACAATTTGAGTAATATCATGAATGATTTGAAACTGAATATTTAGTAATAAGAAGTGAACGAAAGAAATAAGTAAGCTTTAGTTTAATTAAAGTTTTCCACTGGCTCCACAGCTTCATAAACACTATCTTTAGTTCCTCTATTTGTATGACGTGTATACATTTCCCAAGGTATATCCTGGGCACTGCTCTATTCTATCAAAGCTGATAAATCCTGAATACACGGCGACCGAACTACAATCTTCATATTTACTGTCCAAATGTAGAATACAAATAAATAAATAATGAGGCCATGCCATAGCAAAATTTTCTCATAGGATCTATGAACACGGTTTCCCGATCTTTGAAATTGTAGGCCTCATCAAAATCATTAATTATTAGAACGTTCTATATTCAACTACCATCATTTTGAAAATTACTCTACATAAAACAGTGAACTATTTATGGCAAGTGTCAATTCTTAATTAAAATTATTAGATTAAATATAATATATCTATTCATATAAATAATTATTGCCTTTTTGTTATAAATTGCATAAAAAATAAAAATATTGTAATAAAATATAACTAAAAATATCGATAGAAAGACTAAATCTAAAATAATATAACCCACCAAATAAAAATAGGAGTATTCATCTCTTATGACAACATTTTTTAAATCTAATTGCAATCCAGATCCTACATAGACGATAATAAATGTTTCGAATATTTTTTCGATGAATTCGTATAAATAATAAATAGAATGTATGGGATCCTTTAGTTTTATATTTATATATTTTAGACAGCTTCGTCTGCCTTTTTAAATCCAAGTGCTCCACCATATCAAGAAAGGTTTCGTTTATAGAAGTTATGGAAACTCTATTTCCCTGGACATGATTTTGAGATTCTAAACTTACTATCATTTTCGATATTTGGAGTTGACCTTATAACAAATCAAAGATTTTTAATTTTCTAACATGCCTTAAGCAATATTATATTATTATTTTGGAAAAATGTCAAATTCCTAATTTTCTTGTTCACTTACCGAATTCCTACTAAAAATTTTAACGGTTTATTTGAAAACTACATATCATTTTTAAATGTCTAACATATTCCCACATTTATCCACATAGAAAATATTTTTGTATTATATTAGATGTGTCTAACATTCTAGTCTTTCCATCAATCGGAATTTAAATTATAATTTTCTCATGTTCAGAAGGAATATAGATATCAAGCAAGGTTTAACAAACTCAAACGAAAATTTCAATTTTATGACCAAACATTTTTTTTTAGAATAGCTTCGGCTACTCTGAGAATATTGGATTAGTTCCCCCTTCATTGTATATTCATCCATTTTGAAATTTATTAAATAATATACATGTACACTATTTGAGGATGTGTTTACACCCACCTGACAAATTTCCCTAATTTTACACTATAAAAAGACCTCTCATTTCAATTGAAGCCTGCTATACATATGTTTTTAAACTTTTATGTGGTATATGAAATGATCGCTCTTTATTCCAGAATAGTTTAAGATCAATATTTAACTTAGAAACGTTTGTTTTGTTGTTCTGGAGAATAAATTTAAATTTTAAATATTTACCCCATTTTCATCATTTGAAATTGTTCTTTTAAAAGCTGGGCTAATTTATGTTTTATTCAAATCAAAGAAGTAATCATTACTATTATTCTTGAAAATAATATCATTACTTCCTTTCTTGCACAAACATTAATATTTTCTATGTTTCACTTAGAAAATTCAAATTTTAGGAATTATTTTTAATAATGGAACAGTACTTATTCTTTCAAGACATACCAAGCATTTTTTGCCACAACTAGACAATAATATACGCCTACAACGATGGATTTTCATTTAACCATTTAAATAGTTTAAACTTTATGATTTTTGGACTGATATTTTTAACTGCTTGTCAAATATCAAATATTTTGAAACCGATATAAAATTGTTTATACTATTTTTATAAATTTTAGCTACACCAAATCATTTTTTAATACTTAACACGAGAATTTTTTAAATATACTACAATTAATATATTTGAAGACCTGTCTGTCAAATGTTATCTTTGTGAGTAGTTTAAAAAAAAAGTTATCGTTCTAACTGAATTACGAGTTTAAATTTTCAGCCACACGTAAATGCATATTTTCTTTACATACAAGACATGCACTATTATTTATGTGTTCGTCTTAAACAATTTTTTAAAATAAGTTTTTTATAAATTTGAATTAATCTTTTAAATTTCATGATTTATTTCAATTTTATTTAAAAATTTAAAATTATTATTTCCATTTGGCCTAAAATAAAAATCATATTTATCTAACTTTCACTTCAAATTTTTAAATTTATCATGTTTCTCTAACATTCACTTCAAGTTTTAAAATTTATCGTATTTCTGTAATTTTATTTTTGAATTCTAAATCTCATTTGACTATTTGAAGTGATTTCTCCCACTTTCATTTATGAAATAATTGTTTCAAGATTCACAATAAGTTATCATATTAAAAATATATTATGGCGAATAAAAATATTGATATTGAGGATACATTTTGTTTTAAAGCATTCTACATATTTTGCAGGATTCAATCCTGGACCCCCAGAACGGAAGTCTCAAAATAGTTTTCTTAGTGAAACTTGGAATATTTTTTGAACCAATCAAAAATATATAAACGCAAAAACAAAAAAAAAACATATTCACATATGGGCTAGATATATAAAATAATACTTCTTAAAATGTATTGTATTTTTAGATTAGAAAAACTAACATTAAAAATTTAAACTATTCTCAATGAAGAATGTATATTATAAAACCAGTTTGGGACGTCAGTCTCAACAAACCCTCAATGAAATCTGAGGGGAGCTATTGGGTCGTTTATCGCTGATGGAAATGGCTTCAAGAGACATACACAGCAACAGGCCGGTAGACTCATATTTAAAAACAATTATATTCTCTTTAAAAATTAACAACTTTATATTCCGTTTTAGAAAACTGTTCATTTGAAACGGTATTAAAATATGGAAGGGTTGAAATAATAATTATTTATATATTCTTTTAAGCTTATTTTCAATGAATTAATAAATAAATTAATTAATTTTAATTTTTTAATTAATTTAGTTTTTTATTTACTACCCTTGTTCAAATTATTTTAAAAAATATATATTTTAAAAATTCCAAAATATCCAGGAAATAGACAAAGAATAAATCTTTTTGAAACTAGGTACATCAAACTTTTGAAAAAGTATTTTGAGCGTAATCATGGAAGAAAATTATAAAAGTTATTTTAAACAGTTGAGATTCAATAATTTATATCATTTTAATGGTTTATTTACAGAAATCAAATAAATTCTGTTGAAACAACCAACCTTTATTTTAATAGGAGATAAATTTACAAAGCTATTAAATAATAACTATCATCATATTTAAGGAGGTTAGTGGTACACGTTTTTTATATATTTGATGGGACTTCCCCTTAAGATACATCTTTACTTCAAAGTTTTCAATAATTTTACTACGTCATCATCCTTTAATACATTTACTATGTTTCTTAACACTCTTGGTATTAAAATATACTTATGATCAGGTGCTATGAGTTAAATAAACTTTTTTTAGAGGACGCAGTTAAATTATATAATGATTAAAAAGTGTATATATAAAACACTAGAACAACAATAACTTAAGCAATTATCTTTTAAAATTAAATAACTGGGGGGCTAGCTATATATTTCTTCACATTCTCACTGTACACCTAGGGGCTATAAAGGTTCCACAGGTGGCAGCTACCCCCCATTGAGTGATACTATCTCTAAGTGGTGAATTGTACCTGATAGTAGCATGGACGTTAAACTATACTTTCACGTCAATGCCAAATATTTAAAACCTTTTCTCCGTGTCACTTTTGTTGTACATATGTTTATTACATATTTGTAATCACATATTTCCGTCAAAGCTTACGATGACATAAGAAAAACACTTCGTAAATGATCGGATGACATTGTTTCAAGGAAAGGGGAGTTACCGATTATCCAATTACTACTAGTATTTCCCGCATCACTTAAATACCCAAAAGCGTCATTCACACCTGTAATTTAAATTAATAAGAACGGGATTATGAAGTTATAAAGTTAATTTGTATTCGTTTATGATGAAGATAATCTCGAAACTTCTTTGCAGAGTTGGAGTCCAAGGATCCTTCTCTATTATTATTGGAAATCAATACATTAGTAATCTGACTTTTATTTCAAGTCTAATAGCTGTTGTTTACTTTCACTTGACTTATTGGAAAGAAAAAGTATTGTGATCTTAAACGAATATATTTGAGATAATAATTTATATTGACATTTAATGACCCTGTAGTGTAACTGACTTGCCCCTAAAAAATATGTGAAAGCATTGACAATAATATCGTCCTAATTTTATATACATATTTAATGTTATTTAAACTTTATAATATATTATGTGACGCTTAGAGCACTTCTTCTTCTAAGAAGGCACGAACCACTGACAGTGACGTGAGAGTGCAACGTTCAGTGAGTCAATATGACAATTTAATGTTTTTAAATATAAACTTCCTATTCTGGAAAGATCGAATAGAGATTTTAAAAGGTTATTTGAGGCAGCTTCCGGCTCTCGGACCTTCTATTGCCACCGAGATGGTTTTTTTTTGTTGTATTTTAATTTTGTATAACATCTTCGAGAATCTTCTTTTCGAAGAGAGTTATATACGCGGCGTGGTGAAATCACTGGCAGTGTGTGTCAGAACAGCAGTGTCAGAAGAGCACTGGCTCACTCACTGTGACCTTCAATACGTACGTGTTATCATATTAGTCGCGTCTAGAAATTATTAACATGATCAGTTTTACTATCAAAACAATAGTGACAATAAAATAAAATCACATCTAACCTAATAATTGTTTATTATTTCAAGAGTTCAAGAATTGGCGCTCAATCACAGGGCTATAAATACCAATTATATAATCAAGGTACCGTTCGCTTTAATTAATGCTTGATCACGGGGCAATTATCAGCTAATTAAACGGTAATATCTCATCAATTGTGACCCAAGACAGAGATCCGTAAGTCCGAAACTTCATAATTAGCACCCTATGCGAGGATAGTATATCCACAATTCTTCAAATATCTCCCATCGCAGTGCAAGAATATTTCTATAATACTTCAATTAGCTCCCATTGCGGTGCAGTAATATTTCTATAACACTTCAATTGGCGCCCAATCGCGACGCGGATCCCCGAATCCCCGAGATAAGAAAGAGACTCCACCGACTGAAAGACACACGTCACACTACAAGGCACACCAACGACCAACATCCATCCGAGAACCGAGGTGAAACAGACGTTCCACGCACGGCACACTAAAAGGCACACCAACGACGAACATCCATCTGAGAACCGAGGTGAAACAGGCGTTCCACCCACGGCACACTACAAGTTACACCAACGACGAACAACGTACTAAGGTGGAACAAGCTAACCGAAGTCTTCAAATTAGTCAGATAAGCCTTAGATAAATTTATTTTATTTTTAATTAATTAATATGATTTAAATAACTTGTTTTTAAGATTTTAGAATAATTAATTTTAGTAAATTTTGGAAGTGAAAATGGCAGACACAAATGATAATAGTGACGCTAGTAGCTGTTCTGAAGAGGTATAATATGGAAATAGACCTAGGAATCAGTTAGTTCTAGAACAATCAGATGAGTAAATAAGGGAACGTGAGCAGGACAATGAAGAGTCATTTGCAGAGGGAGAAAAAGACGCACAAAGAAATGTTATAGTAGATGAGGAAGAACGAGAAAAGAGTAGGGAACTAACAATGGATCAACCTGTAATAGATTTAACTCAAATTTTGAAAATGTTACAGCAAATGGTAGCGAGTAGTGAGGAAACAAACAAGAAATTAATCATAAAATAGATAAAAGTAGCCAGGAAACTAGACAGGAAATTAATCTAATAATATATGCAAATATCAAGCAATTAATCAGAAAATAGATACAAATCAAACTAAACTTGAACAAATCAATAAAGAACTAAGTGCTAAAATAGAGCTAAGTACGGAGGTTTGTGAGCAGAGATTTGTTTATGTAGAGCAAAAAATAGACCAATTAGAGACGGTTCATCAAAACTTAGCAGTACAGATAAATGAGTTATATAAAAAAGTACTAGACGGAGAAGATGTAAAAAAGATTTTGGTAGAAAAGCAAGAAAACTTAAGGAAGGAAAAGTTCAAATTAATGGAACAGATTTCAGCTAATAAAAATAAAATAGAAACAATAGAACAAGAATCAGTTAAAGGGTTAAAGGAAGTAGAAATTAAAGTTGGGAATCTGGACCTTCAGGTAGAACACACTAAAAAAGAAATAGATGAGGTAAAATCAATACTTGATTCTCAGCAAGACACGAATAAAATTTTAATCAAAGAACAGATAGATGGGATCGTTAATAAGGCAGTAGAAAAACTAGATAAAAAACTTACCGAATTTGTGGTTGAAAATCAAACAATTCTAGGGGAATCTAGTAACTTACACGATATCACCAACTTATTTGCTAAGGGACTAAGAGAAACGTCATTAGCACTTATTTCAAAATTTAAGGGAAAGAGAGGAAACATTTCAGCCGTACAGTACATAAACAAGGTGGAAAGAGTATTTAAAGTAGAAAGAATAAACGAAAAAGTCAAAATAGAGATATTTTTATCGGGCCTAGAAGATGAGGCAAAATCCTGGACAGATAATATAGAGAGTGAATGGGTGACATACGAGCAGGCTAGGGAAGTATTTTTGGAAAAATATTGACCTCAAAATATGCATGATGATTTTCTACAGTTAATTTTCAATGTAAAATATAACGACAAGGATGGTAATATGAGTGAATATTTCAATAAATTTGTGACAAAGGCGAAATATTTGCGATTACCCAGTAGAAGAAGATAGATTGATAGGTCTTCTAATGAATCATTTTCCAACTCCAGTACAAGATGTTCTCATTAGCATAAATAAACATAACATCAAAGAAGTAGAGAGAGTATTAATGGCATTTGACGATAGATATCAAAGAAACAAAGAAATCAATGATCAAACAAGCAGATATAATATTGATAGGCATAGGCAATCATCCAACCCTCAAATCAGAGAAATTAATAATGGAAAAGATAGGCAGAGATATCAAAATAATTATCCAACACCAGAGCAAAATAGAAGATATCCACATCTTAGTACAGAGTATCGACAGGATAGGAACCAAGAACCTTCGAGACAAATAAATTCTAGTGATAGACAAACTAATAGAAATAACAATGCAGGTCACCCCAGATTAACCAATCAAGTACCTCACCCTCCTAATTTTAATTATGTACCACCATTTTCAGGGACATCAAATTTAAATGAGTACGACTCACAAAAAGTATTTGATCCAGGAGGCAATTAAATAAACTTTAAATTTCGGATCGTTTAATTGTAAAAAAATCAGTGTTTAACTAAAGATTTAAATTTTAAATAAGTAAAATAAGGGTAACTATAATTATTTAGTCGTAGTAAGAAATGTTATTTTTAAGTAAACATTCAACATATAGCATAACTGGTATTATTTTTGAAGAAAGGAAAGAGGGTGTCGCACCTGAATTACATCTCAAAAATAAATTATAAACATGCCAGTAAAGACAGCAACTACCAAAAGAGACACTAATCTTTTTGTTTCTGAAAAGGGTAAAGTTAATCCTTCTTTTGTGAAAATAAGGGTTGTCAACAGAATTCCATACTTGTGTTTCAACAACATTTATTGTTAATCCGACAAGGCACTTAAAGTCTCCAAGTAGTCAACAACATCTTTTGTTATCATCTTAGTTAAAAAAAAATAGACAGGTAGTCAATAATTCTTTGACATGGGTGACAATTGCAAACATCTTTTGTTGAAAAAGTAAGACGACAACACAAACTGACTTTAGCCACGAAAGATAAAATAAATATTTTTTTTAATTTTTTTTTTTAGTTCAATAAGTCATAGTCGAACCCGGTATAATAGATATGGAATACTTAAATATTAAAATATGTATTTCAGCAGATTAGATTAATCTTATTGGATTTAGTATTTGTCAGCTTGGAGGGGCATGGACCCTTAGAAGCATTCAAGGGAGAACATCGGATAGAAGGTTAGGTGAGGGCTTGGTTAAGTTTGTCAGCTGGAGGTGCGTGAAACCCTGAAAGTATGCGAGGAGAGATTAGGGTGTAAGTAGATTCTAAGAGTAGTCATATTTTTTTGTTAATTGTAAACTATTGTTTAAGTAATAATTTAAGATAAAATTGTGCTAACAGGGAAATTTTGAGTAAAAAAAAAATTAGGAGATATAATTAATTAGTAGACGATCTTGGAAACTAGAAAGAGGATATTTTTCACCAATGACAAATTTTAAGAATGACAGTCAAGATAAGGATTTTAATATTTAGTTGGGGGGTCATTTTAAATTTAATTGATTACATTTTATTGAGATTAAGAAGATATTGATAAAAAATAAACGAAATCACAGAGTAAAGATGAAGAGCTGAAGAGTAAGATCTAAGATTTCTAGAGAAATTAATTTATATATGCCCTTGAGTGCTTACTACAGTAAGTTAAGGTGAGTGGATAGGAGAGGCGAGTAGAGTCTTGTTTAAAATAATTTTTTTCAGATAGTGAAGTTGAGGTTTTTTTGTTGAGGTTGAGGTGTGTAGGTTGAGGAGGTGGAGTTAAGGTTTTTTCAGATATGGACTTGGCTGTGGCAAGCCATAATCTAGATTATGCAATCGTCGTTATGAGTTTAAGGATGGCGCGAGGGCATCTAGCAGCGTTGAGGAGAATTGAGTGAGGAAGTTAGGATTAATTGAATGAGGTTTTAAGGTTGATTAAGGCATGGACTTAGCTACAGGCAGGCCATGAATAATAACTTCGTTTTTATGAGGGTCAATGGACCACCAAGTTCAGGTAGCAGGTATTCACAAACATAGAGCTAGCACAACGCAGCCTATAAAGAATAAGTACAAATAAATTAGTCAAAGGCCTAAATTTTCCACTAAAAATATGTCATAAATATCCAATGGTTAGTTCTGGATTAAAATTTAAAGATATTGAGGAGATTGTGAAGAAGTTTAAAAGGGTATTCTGTGATTGCGTGATGTAACAGCCAATGCTAATGTATTAACAAAGATAATGAGAACTAATTAAGGCGTTAGACCCAATTAAGCTACTATAACAGATTACATTAAGATTTCATTTTTTAAATGCCTAAGGCAAATAGGCAACATTCAAAAGGTTGTAATCAAGAGAGACAGTTAAAGATTTTTCGCTAATGAGAAATTAATTATTCAATTAAGAAGAGGGGAAATAATTTTCAATATTTTATAATGGTGTGATATATGATTTCATACTGATTTCAAACGTACTTAATGATTCCTAGATTATCGTCTATATATTTCAAGTATTTTAAATTTGTTTTGAGGTTAGGTATTCTCATAAATAAAGATTTTGGTAAGTTGATTCAGATGATCTGTTATTATTCTTTCGCTGTCCGAAACAATGTAATTATATTATCTTTTAAGTAATTGGGTTTATTTTGTGAATTATTCTTTTGTGTTTTTGAGCTAATTATTCAGTAAATGTATCAAAGTAGTGGCTCATATAGCAAATTTGGTCATGAGGCTGTTAAGAGTATGTGTAGTATTAAGAGTGTTTGTTAAGTATGTCACTATATGATAATAGTAAAAGTGGATCCGTGAAGGATCATGAAAATAAATAAAGTTAAACGAATAATTATAGGTGGATCCATGAAGGATCATGGAAATTAATAAAGTGCAAAAATAAATAAAGAAGATTTTATAAATTAGAACAAAACATAAGACATTGAAAATTATGAAATGTTTTTAACAATAAAAAAGACATTTTGATCAGTGACAATCACATGAAATCCTTTTTATATAATAAACTTAGATTATTTTATTTAAATTAATTGTAACTATACTTAACAATTTTATATCTTGATATTTGATTTATCTAATTTTAACTTTTTGATTAACATTTTAAATTTTAATGTTTGATTTATATAACTTCAACTTATATATATATATAACTTCAACATATATATATATATATGTATGAGATATAACACTTTATATATTATCATTCAAGAACAACACTATACAGTTATATATATATATATATATATATATATATATATATATATAAAACTTCAACTTATATATATATATATATATATATATATATATATATATATATATATATATAATATATATATATATATATATATATATATATATATATATATATATATATATATAATACATATATATATCACTTTAAATATTATCATTCAAGAACAACACTATACAGAATGTTCCAAATTATTATGATTTATCAACTTTGTAAATTTTAAGAAACACTATAAAGAATGTTACAAAAAATAGTAATTTCTGCAAATTTGTAAATTTTGTGAAACTTTATACAGAGTGTGCGAAAAATGATCATGTTATTTTCTTTTTATTAGCAAAGCGTATCAAAAAGTATACGACTAGTCTCTACTTTCCGATACACTTTGGGGGGTATTGTAATGTAACTGACTTGCCCCTGAAAATTATGTGAAAGCATTGACAATAATATCGTCCTAATTTTATAAACATTTTAATTTTATTTAAACTTTATAATATATTACGTGGCGCTTAAAGCACTTCTTCTTCTAAGAAAGCACGAACCACTGACAGTGACGTCAGAGAAAGACGTTCAGTGAGTCAATATGACAATTTAAGGTTTTTAAATAATAACTTCCTATTCTGGAAAGATCGACTAGAGATTTTAAAAGGTTATTTGAGGCAGCTTCCGGCTCTCAGACCTTCTATTGCCAACGAGATGTTTTTTGTTGTATTTTATTTTTTATAACATCTTCGAGAATCTTCTTTTCGAAGAGAGTTATATACGCGGCGTGGTGAAATCACTGACAGTGTGTGTCAGAACAGCAGTGTCAGAAGAGCACTGGCTCACTCACTGTGACCTTCAATACGTACGTGTTATCATATTAGTCGCGTCTAGAAATTATTAACATGATCAGTTTTACTATCAAAACAATAGTGACAATAAAATAAAATCACATCTAACCTAATAATTGTGTATTATTTCAAGAGTTCAAGAATTGGCGCTCAATCACAGGGCTATAAATACCAATTATATAATCAAGGTACCACTCGCTTTAACAAGTGCTCGAACGGGACAGCTATCTGCTAATTAAACGGCAATATCTCATCAATTGGGACCCAAGACAGGGATCCGTAAGTCCGAAACTTCATAATTACACCCAATGCGAGGCGAGTAAAACCACAATTCTTCAAATAGCTCCCATCGCAGTGCAAGAATATTTCTATAATACTTCAATTAGCGCCCATCGAGGTGCAGTAATATTTCAATAACTCTTCAATTAGCGCCCATCGCGGTGCAGTAATATTTCTACAACACTTCAACCCGTTGAACCACAAATTTGGTTGGCGTGAAAACGTCAGTACATTGTCTGTGAGTTGTTACTTCAGCTTTGAGACTAAACATTTTGCCGATAAGGCTAAAACGTGGTTTCTAAGAATTTAATAAGGTTCCCCAGATGATTTTTTGGAGTTCGATTACTAGCTATGTCATTAAAGTTGTTTAAATTGAGGTAATGTCGAGGAAAATCTATAAGATAGCGTTGGTGTTACTAATGGTAAGGTGAAAGTGGATGTTAACGGTCCGTTCCTGTGAGAACCAAAAAACCTATCCTCATCAGCGGTGGAGTGACGGGAATGTCTTGGGATGAAGTTTTGGGTATTGAAGGTGTGTGGGAGAGGGGTGGATTAGCAGGTAGACAATCTTCTCTGGCTATTATGAATGAAAACTGTATGTCAGAGATCATATTATTATTATTATTTGTTATTATTATTATTATTATTATTATTATTATTATTATTATTATTATTATCACCGCGTCTTACTATACGTTTGGATTGTATGCACTTACGCTAATGTGTAATGGTAGGGTGATTGTAAGATGAAATGGAGGAACTACAGTTTAAAGTGGAATCTTGGAATCTGAACCGCGGTGAAAGCCTGGCTTTACACACATTCACAAGTTGTGAATAATATACTTCAGGTCAGAGTTGAAGGAAGGGTTTTGCAATTAGATAAATCTGGTTAGAGACCGAATATTGAACCCCCGACCCCTAGCACAGAAGTGCTTACCCTTACCCATTGAACACCAGTTCACACCGGGACCAAACTAAACCGTCGGTTCATTTTTAAAGTTAATCTTAACTGGATTTAAACACAAAGCTCATATATTTTATTTTAACAATGAATGGTGGTCAGGGTTAAAATCCTGATTGGGAAAACAAATGGTGTATCTTTCTAAATGGTTTCCCTTTGTCTCTCCACAAAAATGTGGGCACATTACCTCTGTTTTAGATATTTCTCATTATTAGCACACAAGTGTAATTATTAAAAATATAAATATCAACTATACTAAGTATGCTATAAACTGATATACCAAACTAATAAATCAAGTATTTAAAGTATGTTAAACATTATCTCTACAAGATGTCAAATATGAGTATTTCTTAATTATGATTCTAGCCTCATCCAAATATTATTTAAATGAAAAAATAGCATCTGAACACGGGAAATTAGCTTGTTACCTACAAACTATGTTTTGATTGTTGTTATAAAACTAATTTATTATATCTGAACAAAGGTGAGAAAATACATTTAAATAACATTTAACGAGAAAGGACATAAATAGCTATTATGATTGTGGAGCGGGAAAGGGAGAAGTAAAATATTGATGTAGACATTATGTGCACAAATACACATATTGTTAGTAGTGGCTCTCAAATTATGTTACGTGATGCCATTGTAGGTTGTTAGTGCTATTATTTTCTTAAACCTTTTTTTAGCGACGCGTGTCTTACTACCTGTTCAGTTTATACTCATTTGAACTAATTATTCTAATCTTAAATCTAGGATAAACACTAAATCCATCCACCTGCCGTCAATTCATCACTGTGAAAGGGTAAACCCCAATTCCGACCATTAAAAATTTATCAACCATACCATGGATCGGTCTTGTATGATAATTTTTTTTCTAAGTTATATCCACAAACAAATTTATAGATTTTTTTATTGCAAGAGGGCTAATTTGGTTTTTCTTTAAAGTGGGGAGGGTGCACAGCATATACTTTATCGCTACTGTAAATGAAAAAGAGATATTTACTTAAAACTCGTAAGATATTTGAAACAAGATAACAGATATTGTGCACATTCTACAAAGAGCATAAGATAAATAAGATACACTGTTAGAGAAAAGAGGAATATCACAACCACAGAGCATTACAGCAATTTCCAAGTTTAAAGACTAGCGTAATATATATTATGTATTTATATATAAATCGTAATCTATTTGGAAAACTCGTAATAATGTGAAAGGCACCATCAATCTACAATGAGCCAGGATAATTGGAAAATAATATTATGTTTGCTTATCAGCCTGATAACTTTTAGGCTTATTGCAATAAGCCCATATAGCTTTAGGCTATTAAGGAAATACACCTTTTTTCGCTCAATCAGTCTCGTTGATTCCAGGCTTATTGCAATACGCCCAAGATAGAGAAGACTTATTAAAAGGTATAATGCAGAAGTTCCCAAACTGTGGGATGTACAATTATTCCAGATGGTATGGCGTGAGAATCTAAACAAACAAATTAAAGTCGTAAAAAAATTGACTCATAAAATCTAATAAATATAAATCAACCCAGTCTAATAAAAGTGGCCTCCAGATTTCTAGAATGCAAATTCATAAATACATCCCATAAAAATATGTAACTGTTCGTGAATCATTGAGTAAAGAATCAAAGTTTGCGGGCCAGGGATATTCCAGTTGCAAGTGTAGGGGCCTGTAGTCTAAATAAAAAAACATTAAATAAAAAAATGTGCCTGTAAGAAGAAAACTAATTGTGCACATATAATTTCACAGCAATTTACCATGTGGAAATAAAAAAAGAGTGTTATCTAAATTGTGAATTGACAATGGTAAATGTCACAATATATTTGTAAACGTGTATATTTCTTCTATAAAAGAAAGGTAACTACTAAATTTGTATCTGTATTATTATTTTTCAATAATTTTACTCATTCATAAGAGTTAGTTACGTAAATATAATCTTTTTTACGATACATTACTTGATCTTGAGATTTTTAATCAAACTTTGCAATCGTACCGAACTTAGTAAGTTAATTTAAGAACATGCTGAAAGAGAAAAAAAATTATATTCTGTAGACCAGCGGCAACCAAACTTTTGGAATGGCGTACCACCACAACAATCTCCATATTTGGAGTAGGTACCACCGTTTGAGTGTTAATCAAAGACTGTGTGGCTGCACCGTCTGTCTGAGCTTTACCCATTGTTGCCACCCCAACAATCACTGAGTGAATCTATTTTAATTTAAGTTAAACTGGGTCCTAATATATTTATTAGATTTTATGAATCAATTTTTTTACGACTTTAATTTGTTTATTTTGTTAGGCTTTTCACGGCATGTCATCAGGAATAATTTTACGTCCCAATGTTTGGGAACCGCTGCTGTAGACCTTTTGATAAGCCTTCACTATCGGGAGCTTATTGCAATAAACCTGGAATCAATGAGACTGATTAAGCAAACAAAGATGCGTTTCCTTAATTGCCTAAAGATATTTGGGATCATTCCATAAGCTTAAAAGTTATCAGACTGATAATCAAATATAATATTACTTTCCGATTAGCCTAGCTCATTGTAAATTGATTATGTAATAATTAATATTGTAAATATATAAGTCGTGAGTAGGAAAATCCGACTTATTGCAAAAGGCAACTTCAATTTACAATGAACCAGCTAATTGGAAAGTAATATTATATTACATTATCAGTCTGATAACATATATATATATATATATTGGTTATCAGACTAATATATATATATATATATATATATATACACACACACACACACACTCATAATTCGGAAACTATCAGTTTTTAAAAATATATTTCAAATAAAGATTTCTATATTTAATATGCCTACGTTTTTGAAATTATAAGCTATTTCGTATCTCAAAGAGGTGCGGAGATACAATAAGAATTTGAAGTTGCCTTAAGTATGAATTACCCTCAAAGTTATTTTCACGAAGAAATAAGAACTTCCATTTGGTTTTAATATTAAAAATACATTCTAATCGAGCCGAGTTTGACATAATCTATTGTTTTCTCTTTCCGCCCTTAAGTAAAGTATACTACCATTAATTTTAGGATTCTGACAAGACGTGTATTAATCCCAACTTGTGAATGTGTGGAATGCCAGGCCTCCACCGTGGTTCGGATTCCACGTTAAACTGTAGGTCCTTCATTTCATCTCACAATCACCCTACCATTACACATTAGCGTAAGTGCGTATAACCCGAACGGTTAGTAAGACGCAGTGCTAATAATAATAATAATAATAATAATAATAATAATAATAATAATAATAATAATAATAATAATAATTTTAGGATTGGATAGATTATTTTAAAAAATAACTATGAGAATCATTATGAAAATCCCACTTCCCAAATTTTAGCCAATTTGTATAATAATTTTGTTTCTAGTCAGAGCTACAAACTGACATTATTTAAAAAAAAAACTTTTTTTTTTTTTTTTACAATTACTACTTTTTCTCAACCAGAGAGATGTGAAACAGTAAAAAGTTACTTTATATATTAACTAGTAGGTCATTGCATAGACGGCTGCATATTATTGCACTAAGAAGTATTTTAAACATTTTATGGAGAAAGGATTTATATAAAGGATTTCAATTACTTTTCAGTTAAAAGTTAACACTTTAGACAATCATCTTTTCTTAGCTATTTAGTTTTCGATGTGTAATTTGAACCAAAACGTATATTTTCCCCTTTCACGGCCTGAAGAGAAATTTAAAATGACCCCTCTTCCAGATCTATATCTATTAGTTGCAAAAAACAACTCAAGTGACTAGCGATTGAGCTGATATTATTTTTAAGCAAAGACAGATATTTTATATAACAATATACAGCTATACACAAATAATGTTTTCCACGGCAATGTAAGCAAAATATGTTGTCATTTACAGGTAATTTCTATTACTGGAAATGGGCTTATCAAATTATACATAAGATATATAATAGAGAGAGTTATAAAATGTGATAGTCAAAATGGTGGTGTAAGTGTTTGAATGTGTGAAATTGAGAGTGTGAGTGTGAGGTGTTAAAAAGTCAGTGCAAGAAACTGAGAATGATCAAGTGAAAAAGATCGAGGGAGTGTGAGTGAGTGATAGTGAGATAATGTGTATGTTTTAGAGAGATAAATACTTGGTGAAGAGAGAAAGAGAGGATGTGTGTGTCTGTGTAAAGGGAAGAGAGAGAGAGAGAGAGTGTGTGTGTATGGGGGATGGGGGAGTGAGGGACAGAGTGTGAGGGACTGAGTGTGAGGGACTGAGTGTGTGTGTGTGTGTGTTGAAGGAGAGTGTGGGAAAGGGTGTGAGAACGTGGAAATCTGATAATGGGAGAGAATGTGAAAATATAGATGTGTAACTAAAATATTTATATATCATTTCCTCTAAATTAATTATCTACATGGAAACTTAAGTGAACATATTGTATTTGTAAGAATGTGGAAAGATATATGGGGTGTACAAGACATTAGTAATTTAAATATATCCTCAAAATTAAGGGTTATTTGTATTGTGTTACTATTTGCTAAAATGGCTTACAATACATACCAAAACATATTTAAAAATAATTTGATCATGCGCAAAACAAAACGTAGACAATATTTTCGCGAACCTAAATATCTAACCTTTTAATTTTCGAGCTATATATTATTGATTTAAATTCCTATTAATTATAACATTATAATAAAAAATAAATGTTTCCACAGTTTAGGAATCTCAATTTAGATGTGTTATGACCAGTATCCGAAGAGAAAATTGTGATGTGTTCGGACCAACAATTAATGAAAATTGAGTTATTATTTTTAGCCAAGACGATATCGTTTATTTAGAGATTCACAGCCATGCAGCAAATAACGGTTTCCATGATGATTAAACAAAGAATTAAAAACTGAAAATAATTTGTGAAAATCGGGTTTTCTTGGAAAGCTACTACTTTTCCCCGACATCATGGACACCTAATCGTTAAAAAGGTGGTAGTTTGTTAAAATCTTCAGTCAGTTCCTCATAATTTTTAATTTTGGAAACGGTATTATTAAATTATATATAAGAAGAAAGATATATTAACCTAAAATTTTTATCTCATGGCCAATATGAATGAAAAGTAATATATATTTATTAATCTAACATAATGCACAATTGTGCATACATATTAACGTAACTCAAATATAGACTTTCATTTCACACTCTATTCTTTCTTAAAGATATTTTCTATAACTTTTTGATCAATATTTAATAAGTGGCTTACCGTTTCTTAGTAAAATATTTATGTGGCCCTCAGCTAAATAAAGGTTAATGACTTTTGCTTTATATTCAAGAAACCATTCAAAATTAATAAAAATGGTTCAAATGGCAGAATAATGCCACCATGGATCAACAATGGGTTGTGTTTCTGATTGTTATTAAATGGCCGATAATTTAACACACCTATTACCGACCAACCCTTAAAATATGAGCGATAAATAACCCTTACACAGGATTAGCATTAGATAGATTAGTAGTAAGATATTTACGTGCTAAAGTGGAGGATCCGAATTTAGTTGCAGATTTCAAAGGAATTTTCAAAACAAGTTCATTATTTAAGTTTAAATAATATAATATAGATTTGAAGTCATTTCAACAACCTATTAGCGGTTTGAATTTTCCGAATGTCTTCGTAAAAGCGTTTCATTGCCTTGGATTATGTATTACTATTTCAATTTACATCTTTACTGTCATAATTAAACTTATGTGGGGCCATTTTTTAAAATAATAAAAATGTTCTTTCCATTGTTATTACACTTCATACATCCTTAAAGACATTAAATGCTACTACACCCAGCCACACTGAAAAAAATCCTTTCAACAATCGTCGCATGAACCACTGACTTGAAAACGGTGGAGAGCCAGCTTTGAAACCGAGAAAATTTTGTTTATTATATTTTTATAAATTTTAGCTACAACAAATCCTTTTTTAAAACTTAACGTGAGAATTTTTTAAATCTACTACAATATATATATATATATTTGAAGACCTGTTTGTCAAATGTTTTCTTTGTGAGTAATTAAAAAAAATCAATTTACCAAAATTTGCTCTCTTCTCATTTTCCAGAATTAGATATTAAAAACAAACATTTTAAGACCTTTATTTATATTTGTAGTTTTCCATAAATCCACTTACCAAAGATTAGTTTTTAAACACCTACCACACCGTTTACCATCCTTTATATAATTATCATTTATAAATTTCCATTTTTTAATTATTAGGCTATACGTATATGTCGTTTTAACTGAATTACCAGTTTAAATTTTCTGCCACACGTAAATGTATATTTTCTTTATATACAAGACCTGCACTATTATTTATGTGTACATATTAATCAAATTTTTAAAATACAGTATTTTATGAATTTGAATAAATCATTAGATTTTATGATTTATTTCAATTAATAATGGAAAATAATAATTTCCATTTGGCTTGAAGAAGAAATCGTGTTTATCTAACTTTCACTTTGAAATTTTAATAGTTATCGTAGTTTTCGAATATTCAATTAGAATTTTTTTAATTATCGGGTTTTTCTAATATTCACTTCGAATTTTTGAAATAATCTTATTTCTCTAAATTTCATTTTGAATTTTAAATCTTATTTGTCTATTTGAAGTGATTTCCCTCTCGCCCTTAACGAAATTAATGTTTCATGATTCATTAGAAATTATCATATTAAGAAATACATTATAGAGAATAAAAATGTATTTGGTCAAGCAAAATTCAATTTTAAAACTTTGTATATTTCTTGAATTTTTAAAGATTTCATCTTGATGTACATTTTAATGTTTCAGAAATATATATACATTATCTATATAATAACAATTATTTTTGATTGATGGTTTAAGATTGTGATATAAAAAAGGAAAATTTATATATATAATCCCTGTCACAGTATAACAATTTCTTGTTGAATTTATTAAATTTAAATTTAATATAAAATAATTAATTATGACGTGATACAATAATTTAAGGAATTTGAGATAGGTAATGATCAATACTTTTAGGCTTAGTAATCATTAAAGTTAACGTGATGTTATCTACTCATAGGGGTAGAAATTTATGTATTTAATTATTTAAATAATAAAGTTAAATAATGTATTTACTTAATATTTATAATACGAAGTGAGTCCATTGGGATGGATATACTTTTTTTTTACTATACACTAATAGATGTACGCTTCATTGCCCGTGGTTACCACGTAAGACATTGCCTGGCTACCCTGGGAAATACTTTAGATTACTTCAAACAGACGGAAATATACTTTAATATTTCTATAATTTCTAACCAATTTTTAGTAAACTAAAAATAATCTTGTCCATTATCTAACAATTCACTTTTAAGATATACACGTTTTTTGCCATTAGGCCACTTATGACCTTTCAGCAAACTACGTGTTATATACGAGTATATAAGGCAGTACTCGTTAAATAAAAACAAATTAACACTTAATATGATTAATATAGATTTCTAATTTATCAATTACTGTGGGTAAACTAAATATAATTTCGCTATATTATGAACCTAAAATTAGATTGGTAATTTTGAAAATTGATCATATTTCTTCTCATAGCGTTAACTGCCTTCTACGTTTGCCTATTTCATGGACTCATCCAGTTCATCAATTGTGTAGAGCTTGTGCTGTACATTTCATGAGTGGACTATTTCATGAATTGGTTAGGTTACATTTTCCTTCAACTCATAAAGTGGACGAGCTTTTCCTCTTGTCCGTGTAATATACAAGCAGAGAACAGGTATGGTCATTTAAGTTAATATAAGATTTAATTGTTTAAAACTGAAAGTGAAGCTAAGCCACAATGGGTTATTTTAATACAATATTTTTATAGGTAATTACAACTAATGATGTAGTAATTAGCTAATAAAATATTTTACAGTTAAGGAAATACGCCAGAGTGAATAGCATTTTTCCCGGTTCGTGAGATGGTGATTATAAGTAGCCGGTTAATAACCATGAAAAGAGATTTTCAAATTCATGAAATAGTATGTTTCGCTATCGTGTTGAACACTTATTATAATTAGAATATTTGACAGGAGAATTTTTTTAGTTTTCAAAAATGAAGCTTTTATTGAAATTTTGTAGGAACACATTTACATTTTGGGATAAATTAATGGTATAATTATTTTAATTTATTAATTTGGTGAATATTTCTTAATACATTTAATAATTATGTACGCATACACATTTTAATATGTACAAACCAAGATAAAATATAAACATGATATTTTATTATATGCTCTAATCCTATTTTCTTAGAAATGGTAGATATGGTGAAGATATCTTATATATAAAGTGTGTATGACATTATTTAACACTTCATATATAAAATTAATAATATTTAACTATTTTAATGAAATTGTCAAAACGAATCCATTAAAGATTATACCATCCAATATACGATATACTTACAAAACTACCACAGATTTTGGTTGGAAATCATAGACCCAATGATTTTTTGATTGTATCAACTGGCCCAAGAACGTCGTCGAGTAAATTGTCTAAATTGTAATTTACTCCGATTGTACCTAGTCCTTGTGTGATAAGTATCTGTTGAGAAAAAAATCAAATAAATTTGTAATCTTATATAAGACAAATATTGTTTAAAATTTATGAAACAATATAACTAAATATACTATATTATAAGAGTTTTAATTTCTTTTAATATTGATTCTTAAACCATTATGAGATTACAATGGATTCAATTTAAAAATATGAGTTATGGTATAATTGAGTTATTTAATGAGAAACCATATATTAGATTTGTTTAAAAGTTATTAATAATATTTATTCGTCTTAATTCAGGTCTAATGCAACCAAATATTTGAAATAGTAATGTTATTATTACATTTATTTAACATATCCACTTAAATATAGGCCTATATACTATCGTGGGTAGACCAATGAACATTTATTATACCTATTGATACCAGGTGAAAAGAAGTGTGTCTATATTTGATTTTGTCACAAAACATTTAATAATGTTGCTAAATATAATCATAATACATTTATATCAAATAGAAAATATAGTGTCTATATTAGATCATCCAACATGAGCTTATTATACCATTACTAGCAACGCGTCTTACAATCCTTTCGGGTTATACGTACTTACACTAATGTGTAATGGTAGGGTGAAAATGGAATTTAATGGATTTTCTAGAGCTTAACGTTGAATAGGAACAACGATGAAGGCCTGGCCTTACCCAGATTCACAAGTTGTGTTTAATAAGCGTTCTATGAGAGGCGAAGGAAGGGAATGACAATCAGATAAAGCTGTGCCGAGACAGAGGATTGAACGTTGGACCCTCCGCACAAAAGTCTGACCCCTTACCTCTATAACTATAGGTCACACCTCATTATACCTTAAATCATTATTTACAATGTATATAAATGACTAACATGAATGTTTTCAACAACAACTTATATTGAAATATATAATAAATATATCAAGCAAACATTACCACTTTTATTTTCAAATGTTCCGCTTACCTGTGTCATGCAGAATAGAACAAAATAGAAATTATTTTATAACCCATCTCGAATAGAGTAGTGCTTAGTGTTATGTAGTAATTTTAGAACGGCTAAGGACTGTGTGAGAACTATGAAGAGGTTCCTCTACTATTTATACAAATATTTTAAATGACATGTGATAACTAAGGAAACTAATTTAAATAAATATTTTAACGATACAAAATGCTATACTTTCAACCTTGGTGATTTGTGTATTTAAAGACATTTTAAGATAAGTTTAGTTGAGTGCCAAATCATGTTTTTAAGGACGATATAGATATAGATATTCCTTAAGTAGAAAATTGATGATATAACTTTTCAGATTTAGCAACCCGGTACAAAGTGGAACACGTCGTAATTGTTTCATTGAGAGTAATATTTTTATTTTTAGAATTTGAGTTTAATGAAGAGAAATTACTTTAAACTATATCGTTCTCATGGATTCATTTTAATCTTTTGGTATATTGTAAAATTTAATCTGCTTCTAACAACATATTCATCAATATTTTAATAAATTCGAAATAAATGTACTTATCGTAACTCTTATAATAATTTTTCAAATACTATTTCTAAATCATAATTTAATATTGGTTTAATCAAGGCGTGAGGAAATTGATAATTATTTAAGAAATGTATGACATTACTAACGTGGGTTGAATTAGACAAATACCCATACACGTTCATTTAGAATGATTACAACTTTGTGATTTCTGCCAAATATAAGCCTAATTCCCGATATATGCGTGATGTCTAGTAAGATAGAAACAATATTTTAAGGTTCTTAGGTGGATGATATATATTCAATTTAGACAATTGAAGCAATGTTCTTGCCTCATAATCTAGTGGTTGGTGAGCCTTAATACCGTTCTAGACGCCACAGGTTTGAACTCTAGTGACAGAAAAAAAATTTTCCTCAAAAAAACAGAACTGCTCCTATTGACATCATTATGTGGTTAATATGGTTTTAAGGCCTAAGGTCCAAATAAATATTAAGACGCGAGGGAAGATCAATGCTTCAAAGCCACTTTAGTGACAGAGAGGTCCAATAAATAAATCTCCTGTTGTAGTTCCTTGCTTAATATGAGGAATTTGTTTTCAAGTCCTGTTCAGTCTCATGAGTTTGGTTTCGTTTATAAAGTTTTCAATTCTTCCACCACGCAAATGTAGATAGCTTTCTTCTTAAATAATTCCTTCTTCATATTTATACAATTTGAGTAATTATCATGAATGATTTGATACTGAATATTTAGTAATAAGAAGTGACGAAAGAAATAAGTAAGCTTTAGTTTAATTAAAGTTTTCCACTGTCTCCACAGCTTCATAAACACTATATTTAGTTCCTCTATTTGTATGACGTGTATACATTTCCCAAGGTATATCCTGGGCACTGTTCTATTCTATCAAAGCTGATAAATCCTGAATACACGGCGACTGAACTTCAATCTTCATATCTTACTGTCAAATGTAGAATACAAATAAATAAATAAAATATCAGGCCATACCATAGCCAAATTTTCTCCTAGAATCTATGAACACGGTTTCCCGATCTTTGAAATTGTAGGCCTCATCAAAATCATTAGTTATTAGAACGTTCTATATTCAACTACCATCATTTTGAAAATTACTCTAACAATAACACTGGACTATTTATGGCAAGTGTCAATTCTTAATTAAAATTATTAGATTAAATATAATATATCTATTGATATAAATAATTATTGTGAAACAATAGCCGGAACTATTGTTAATGCAAATTAGTGAGGATAACACCTCTCCGATATCATATTCTGAAAATTGAAAAATGACACCTGGACACGGGAATCGAACCCGTGTCCAGGTGTCATTTTTCAATTTTCTAAATAATTATTGCCTATTTTTTATAAATTCCTTAAAGAATAAAACAATTGTAATAAAATATACCTAAGAATATCGATAGAAAGACTAAATCTAAAATAATATAACCCACCAAATAAAAACAGGAGTATTCATCTCTTTTGACAACATTTTTTAAATCTAATTGCTATCCAGATCCTACATAGACGATAATAAATGTTTCGATTATTTTTTCGATGTATTCGTATAAATAATAAATAGAATGTATGGGAACCTTTAGTTTTACATTTATTTATTTTATACAGCTTCGTCTGCCTTTTTAAATCCAAGTGCTCCACCATATCAAGAAAGGTTTCATTTATAGAAGTTATGGAAACTCTATTTCCCTGGACATGATTTTGAGATTCTAAACTTACTATCATTTTTGATATTTGGAGTTGACCTTATAACAAATCTAAGATTTTTAATTTTCTAACATGCCTTAATTAATATTATATTTTTTATTTGGAAAAATGTCAAATTCCTAATTTTCTTGTTCAGTTACCGAATTCCTACTAAAAATTTTTAACGGTTTATTTGAAAACTACATATCATTTTTAAATGTCTAACATATTCCTACATTTATCCACATAGAAAATATTTATGTATTATATTAGAAGTTTCTAACAGTCCGGCCTCTTCCATCAATCAGAATTTAAATTATAATTTTCTCATGTTCAGAAGGAATATAGATATCAAGCAAGCTTTAACAAACTCAAACGATAAATTTCAACTTTATGACCAAACAATTTTTTTTAGAATAGCTTCGGCTACTCTGAGAATATTGGATCAATTCCCCCTTCATTGTGTATTCATCCATTTTGAAATTTATTAAATAATATACATTTACACTATTTGAGGCTGTGTTTACACCCACCTGACAAATTTCCCTAATTTTACACTATAAAAAGACCGCTCATTTCAATTGAAGCCTGCTATACATATGTTTTTAAACTTTTATGTGGATATATGAATTGATCGCTCTTTATTCCAGAATATTTTAAGATCAATATTTAACTTAGAAACGTTTGTTTTGTTGTCCTGGAGAATACATTTAAATTTTAAATATATATATATTTTCATTATTTTAAATTGTTCTTCCAACGGTTGGCGAATTTATGTTTTATTCAAAACAGCGAACTAATCATTATTATTATTCTTGAATGTAATATCTTTCCTTCCTATCTAGCACAAACATTAATAATTTCTATTTTTCGCTTAAAAAATTCAAATTTTAGGAATTCTTTTTAATAATGGAACAGTACTTTTTCTTTCAAGACATACCAATAATTATTTACCACAACTAGACAATAATATACTCCTACAATGCTGGATTTCATTTAATCATTTAAATAGTTTAGACTTTATGGTTTGTGAAGTGATATTTTTAACTGCTTTTCAAATTTCAAATAATTTGAAACCTAGTAAAAATTGTTTATATTATTTTTAAAAATTTTAGCTAAACCAAAACTTGTTTTAAACTTAACATGAGATTTTTTTAGATCTACTACCATATATATATTTGAAGACCTGTCTGTCAAATGTTATCTTTGTGAGTAATTTAAAATAGAATTCAATATACAAAATTTGCCCTCTTCTCATTTTCCAGAATTCGAAATTAAAACCAAACATTTTCAGACTTGGTTTTATATTTGTAGTTTTCCATAAATCCACTTACCAAAATTTAGTTTCTAAACACCTAACACACCGTTTACCATCACTTTTATAATTATAATTAATAAATATTCATTTTTGAATTATTAGGCTATACGTATGTGTCGTTCTAACTGAATTACCAGTTTAAATTTTCTACCACACGTAAATGTAATTTTCATTATAATCAAGACCTGCACTATTTTTTATGTGTACATCTTAAGAAAATTTTTCACATAAATCTTTAAATTTCATGATTTATTTCATTTTCAATTAATAATGAAAAATCGTTATTTCAATTTGGTTTAAAGAAGAAATCATATTTATCTAAATTTCCCTTTGAAATTTTAAAAGTTATTGTATTTTTCTCTTATTCACTTCCGATTTTTTAACCTATCATATTACTGTAAATTTTAATCCTTACTTGACTTTTTAGAGTGATTTCCTGCTCCCCTTTCACGAAATAATTTTTTCAAGCTTCATGAGAAATTATCATATTAAGAAATACATTATAGAGAATAAAAATGTGTTTAGTCAATCAAAATTCAATTTTATAACTTTTTATATTTCTAACATGTTCAAAAATTTCATCTTGATATATATTTTAATGTTTAAGGCATATTCATATATAATCTATATAATCAAATTTATTTTTGTTTGGTGGTTTAAGATTGTGATATTAAAAAGGAAAGTTTATATTTATAATCACTATAATAGTATAACGAGTTCTTGTTGAATTTATTAGTTTTAATTTTTATATCTAATAATTAATCATGACGTGATACAATAATTTAAAGAATTTGGGATACGTAATGATCAATATTTTTAGACTTAGTATTCATAAAAAATAACGTGATATTATCTACCCATAAGGTAGAAATTTACGTATTTAATTATTTAATCAATAAAGTTATTTAAAGTATTTACTTAATATTTATAATACGAAGTGAGTCTATTGGAATGGATATACTTTTTTATTTAATATAAACTAATAGATGTACGCGTCATTGCCCGTGGTTTCCACGTAACACATTGCCTGGCTACCCGGGGAAATACTTTAGATTACTTCAATCAGACGGTAATAGACTTTAATATTTCTATACTTTCTACCAATTTTTTTAATAAACCATAAATAATCTTCTCCATAATCTAACAATTCAGTTTTACGATATACACGTTATTGCCATTATGCCACTTATTATGTTATTAGGCAGTACTCATTAAATAAAAACCAATTAACACTCCATATGAATTAATATAGATTTCTAATTAATATATCACTGTGGCTAAACTAAATATACGTAGGTTATATTACAAACCTAAAATTAGATTGGTAATTTCAAAAATTGGTCACATTTCTTCTCATAGCGTTAACTGCCTTCTACGTTTGCCTATTTCATGGACTCATCCAGTTCATCAATTGTGTAGAGCTTGTGCTGTACATTTCATGAGTGGACTATTTCATGAATTGGTTAGGCTACATTTTCTTTCAACTCATAAAATGGACGATCTTTTCCACTTGTCCGTGTAATATACAAGCAGAGAACAGGTATGGTCATTTAAGTTAATATAAGATTTAATTTGTTAGAACTGAAAGTTTAGCTAAGCCACAATGGGTAATTTTAATACAATATTTTTAAAGGGAATTACAGCTAAGGATGTAGTAATTAGCTAATAAAATATTTTACAGTTAAGGAAATACGCCAGAGTGAATAGCATTTTTCCCGGTTCGTGAGATGGTGATTATAAGTAGCCGGTTAATAACCATGAAAAGAGATTTTCAAATTCATGAAATAGTATGTTTCGCTATCGTGGTGAACACTTATTATAATTAGAATATTTGAAAGGATAATTTTTTTAGATTTCAAAAATGAAGCTTTTATTGAATTTTTGTAGGAACACATTTACATTTTGGGATAAATTAATAGTATATTTTGTATTTTAATAATTTGATGTAGAATTCTTAATTCATTTAAAATTAAGTAGGCATACACATTTTAATATATACAAACCAAGATAGAATATAAACATGATATTTTATTATATGTTCTAATCCTATTTTCTTAGAAATGGTAGATTTAGTGAACATATCTTATATATATGTGGGTATTACATTATTTAACACTTCCTATATAAAATATATATATTTTAACTATTTTAATTAATTTGTTAAAATGAATCCACTAAAGATTAAACCATCCAATATACGATATCCTAACGAAACTACCATAGATTTAAGTAGGAAATCATAGACCGAATGATTTTACAATATGATCAACTACGCCAAGAATGGGGTCGATTAAAGGGTCTAAGATCTTCAAAAGAGGATCTAATTCTGCTAATATACCCTTTAATTGTGTGTTAACTTGTCTAAGATCGGTATTATTTCCGTTGACTGTCGGCGCTAAGAGATTTTGAATCTCGGTAATGATTGCTTAGAGGGTCTGTTATATTGTGCTCCTCAAATTAATACTTATGCTTTTTCCAATCAAGCCCACTTGTGTCGGGAGCTATGAAAGATTTGTCAGAGTCCCATTGAGGATATCGTAAACCTCGGTCAGGTCGCTGCTGACGGGTTTTAACAGCTGCGATTGGAGATCCAAAATCATTTTATTGATTTGGTATAATATATTAATTAGTTCCTTGGAAACAGCGCTTTTTCCTCCGATTGAGCTTTGCCTTGTGTGATAAGTATCTGTTGAGAAAAAAAAAATCAAATAAATTTGTAATCTTATATAAGACAATTCATGTTTAAAATTTTTGAAATAAAATAATTAAATATACATTATTATTAGATCATTCATTTCTTTTAATATTGATTCTTAAACCATTATGAGATTACAATGTAATCAATTTAAAAATATTAGGTAAGGAATTGTAACGGGCTAATCTGGTTTAGCCCCATTCACACGTAAAATACGAATATTTTGTTGATGCCTGCAAGTTATCAAAAGTTAACAATGTCATACTAGTGTAAAATGCTACGCCCATAACGTATGTTTGTTTATTTACATACCAACTTCGCCGACTCTTCCTTCGAGCCGTATTCCCCACTTGAAAAATCAACACAGAGAAAAAGTAACCGAGCGCGGCCACTAGGGGAGAACTCCGAGTTCGACGACGAGTACAAACCAACTGAGAGCTCCATGAATGCCGTCGGCCGACGAATGTCAATATTTGAGAACCTCGGGGAAGTTCCCCCTCCACTTCGTACTCTCCGCTCCACCGCGTGGGCCTCTCTGACTATATATTCACCGAGCTGCTTGGAAGAAATATAGAACACAATAGGACACCATCAGCGACGTTGGTTTACTAGGCACCCTCATCTGGTCGAAGTAAACTATCTAGTCAACGGTGGACTTACGGTCCAAGGAAAATGGATCCTCTAGACAGGAGGAAGTTACGGGACTAACCAACTTCATGGGCATGATATAACGAGTAAACTTCAGATTAAATGTTAAATGTTAGGTTTAGTCTACGACTTGGTAGGATGGATAGGATAATGTTATAGTATTAGTTAGGAAAGGGAAAAAAATACCGTGTCTATTGTGAGACACTATTATGATATTATGGTTAGGCCAGTTGTATAGATTATGTATGGAGTTGAGTCTCCGTTATCAGGAGAACTAGTTTTAAACTACACTTGTGGTGTAGCGCGCTTCTCATTTTGGAGAGACTGAGCCATTTTGGCCAGCCTCACGACGGGATGGTGAATCCCACGGCACACACGATGTGTCCATCGATGTAACTCAATGGTAGCTTGCCAGGGCAGGTTATTGTTCATGTTATGTAGAGTCCTGGGATCCATACCTAACTGGGTTCACTTGTCAATCCCAATATTTGTGTTGGGCAGTTAATCTGTGGGCCGTTCATGCCTCTCATGATTGGCCCGTGGTTAAATATTAGTCATTGCGTTGTAACACTCGCTTTAGGAATATTCAGCTCATGAGCCGCTTCTGCCCCTCAGGCTCGGCTGTAGCTGTATTAATTACTTATATATATTTTGTGGTGTTGGTCACCCAGCGGGTGCTCAACTATTGGGACGTGGCTCGTCCTGGACTGGCCCGTGTATTCTGATATATCCATGTAAATAGTTTTTACCCTTAGTAAGGGTTGTTGCTCTGTATCCAGGGCTCTCTCATGTAACTGAACCTGAACTTGCCTGATGTAAATAATAACTTTGCCTGCACGGCCAACATACCTTGTTGATTGTGGGATCAGTCACTTAAGGCAAAGCTGCCTCATATCATAACTAGCTTGTATGAACATATGCTTAGTGAGATTACGTGATATATATTAATATATTTATTTATATATTATGACCTTGTATCTTATCTCATTAAATTGTATAAATTCTAATTTCCTCTTGCTCTCATTTATTTTATGTACTTGTATGTATGTGCAACCCGAGGACTACCAGGGTTGGTGTTCCTAAACCTCAAGAAGCAACCCCCTACCGCCCCCCCTCCCCCACGGAGCAGAATAATTGAGTTATTTAATGAGAAACTATATATTAGAATTGTTTAAAAGTTATTAATAATATTTATTCGTCTTAATTAAGGTCTAAAAGAACCAATTATTTGAAATACTGATCTTATTATTACATTTATTTAAAATATCCACTTAAAAATATATACTGTTGAGGGTAGACCAATGATCATTTATTATACCTATTGATACAAGGTGAAAAGAAGTATGTCTATATTGGTTTTGTCACAAAACATTTAATTATGTTGCTAAATAATATAATAATACATTTATATATAAAATAGTCAAGTAGTGTATAAATTAGATCATCAAACCGGAGCTTATTATACTATTATTAGCACCGCATCTTACAATACGTTCGGATTATACGTACTTACACTAATGTGTAATGGTAGGGTGATTGTGTCAGAAGTGAAGGATTGAACCCCGGACCCATAGCAGAGAAGTTTCAAACTAGTTTACTTAGTGAAACTTGATAAATTTGTTTGAAACTATCACAAATATATCAACACAAAAAAAATTTACACATGGACTAAATACATAAAATAATATTACTTAAAATGTATTGCATTTTTACAGTAAAAAAACAAACGAAAACATTAAAACTATTCTCACTGAAGAATGTCTATTTGAAAACCAGTTTGGGACGTCAGTTGCAACACACCCTCATGGAACTGTGAGGGGAGCTAACGGGTCGTTGAGCGGTGGAGGAAATGGCTTCACGAGACACTCACAGCAACCGGTTGGTAGACTCATATTTAAAAACAATGATATTCTCTTTTAAAAAATACAACACTTGATGTGCTTGTTCAGAAAACTGTTCAGGTGAAAAGGTATTCACTTATGCAGGGGGTGAAATAATAATTGTTTACATATTTTCTTAAGTTTATTTTTAATTAATAAATATAGTTTTTAAAATACGACCCTTGTTCAAATTATTAATTAAAATACATATTCTAATATTTAAAGAAAAAATCTAAATTATTCTGGAAATAGCCAAAGAGACAATCTTTTTGAAAACAGAGACACAAAATTTTTGAAAAGTTATTTTGGGCGTAATCATAGAAGAAAAATCATAAAAATTATTTTAAAAAGTTGAAGTTCAATATTTTATATCTTTTAAATGGTTGGATTTACAGAAACAAAATAACTTTTGTTGTAACAAACAACCTTTATTTTAATAGGAGAAAAATTTACAAATCTATTAAATAATAACTACCATCAGATTTAAGGAGGTTAGTAGTACAAGTATTTTAGATATTTGGTGGGAGTTCCCCCTTAACTACCAAATTTAAAATCTCTGTTAGACATTATTATATTTAATTTGAGCTGAGTCCTTTATCATTATGTCAAATTTGAATTTTCTACAATACTAATTTATTTCTCTCTACAAGTTTTTGAAATTTCCAACCACTCTCCTTATATTATAAAGAACACTTGTTTTAATTTTAAAGTTCTAATAATCTTCTCTTTATTTAGGGTTATTTATCTAAATTTAAGCAAATGTTTCAAAGTTGCTACCATAACTTATTAAAAGCTGTGGGAAAGAGAGTGTGTGTGTTAGAGAAAGTGTAAGATAGAGATAGTATGAAATAGAAAATAGACAGTGTGAGAGTGTGAGAGTGTATGTGAGAGAGAGTGTGTGTGTGTGAGAGAGAAAGTGTAAGATGAATAAGGTGTGAAATATAACGTAAGAGATAGTGTGAGAGTGTGAAAGAAAGTTAAAGTGAGAGAGCGTGTGTGATAAATTGTTTGAAATCAAAGTTTGCACGCGCGCGCGCGCGCGTGTGTGTTTGTGTGAGAGAGAGTGTGTATTTGAAAAAGAGTATATGAAAGAGAGTTTGTAGTGAGTGTTTGAAAGAAAGTGTGTTTCATAGAGTGTGTGATAAAGTGATTATGAAATAGTGTGTTTGGGAAATACAATTTGTATGAAATAATGTATGTGAAATAGTGTGCATCTGTGTGGTAGAGAGTGTTTGTAAAATATTTTTAAGAGTGTGTATGTGTGAGACAGTTTGTTTGTAACAGAGATATAGTTTGTGAGAAAGAGTGTGTTAAGAAAAAGATTGTGAAACAGATCTTGATAAATACTGTGCGAGAGAGATTGTGATAACGAGGATGTGTGTGAGAGAGTATTTGTTAAAGATTGTGTGTGACTGTGTGAAAGAGTTTGTGATAGAATAAGCTAAAAAGTATTAGATAAATTGTGTGAGAGAGATTGTGTGAGAGTGAATTTGAGTGAAAGGTAATATGTGTGAAATAAAGTGCGTATAAAATAGAGTGTGTGAAATATTGTGTGTGAAAGAGAGTGTGTGTGATGTATAAAGTGTGAAATATTTTCTAAAATAGAAACAATTGTGAGATAGAGAGTGATAGATTCAGTTAAAAAGTGTGTTTTAGAAAAACAATGAATAAGAAAGAGATTGTGTGCTAGACAAAGTGTGTGATAGTGTACGTGAGAAAATATGTGCATATGTGTTTGTGTGTGTGAAAGAGAGATAAAGTTTTAGAAATATTATGTGAAAGAGAGAGAGATTGTGAGAGAATGTGAGTGAGAAAGATTGAGATAGATAGTTTGTATTAGATGGATAATGTTTGAGAAAGAGTGTAGGAGAGAGAGTCTGTGAGAAAGAGCCTGTGAAAGAAAGTAGGTGTGAGGCCGAATTATAGCGAAAGTATGTATGTGGAAGAGAGATTTTGTGAGGGAGAGTGTGTCTGTGAGAAGATAAACGGGGGTGTACAATATATTTTTTGAAATATTATCTATTCAAAATAAGTGGTATTCTGGAAACATAATTTAACTTATTTGTATTGATATACGATTACAAAAATTGAATAACAAAACCTATACAAAAATCATAAGATATATGGGATGTATTAAAGTTTTTTATAAAATATTGTCAATATAAACTCAAAATTAATGGTAGCTAGAAAACATAATTGAACTTATTAGTATCGTGATAGTATTTGACTATTTTAAAAGATGAATATCATAATTAATAATTGAACCATTAAATTGTGTATCTAAATACATTTCGAACTCAATTTTTCCATTTATAATAAGAATGAAAGCATATTTAAAGATTATTGCATCGTTTTTAATTTATAATTAATTAGCGAATAAAAATTTTTAAGAAAAATATTTTAGCGAAATTGACTAGTTAACTTTTTGATTTGGGGATTATAGTCAATATTGTTGTTTAAATGAGAAAAACGATAATATATTCCAATAATAATAACTATTCCCCCGTCTAGGATATTAATCCACTCAATTAAAGATTGTAATAATATGATTTTGCTAGTAACCGCTCTTATAACGGCCATTTTGTGATAAGAGGTAAATATTAATAAATAAAGAATAAAAATCATCAATGCAAGCAAATTTATATATTTCTAACTTACTATCAATATATTGTTTAGTATAGATACATTTTTTCTACAATTTTATATATTTGCTGCACCGTAACAAGAAGTAAGAATTGAGTTTTTATTCTAAACCGAAGAGAAGATTGTAAATACATAATATGTTATTATTTTATTCAAGGAGTAATATTTTATTTACATGTATAAAACCATACACAAATGAAGGATTCCATAGTGATGCAAACAAAGAATGAAAAACTGAAAACTCTCTATAAAAATCGAGTTTTCTTTGGAAACTATACTATTTTTTCCAACATCCTGGTCACTTAAACATAAAATGAGAGTTCATTTCTTATCATTTGTTAAGCCATTTATCTATAATTTTCACAACCAGAAACGTGCTTATCAAATTGAATATAAAGATAAGAAGACTAATTTAAGTTTATTTAGTTTAAAACTAAATGCATGTTGAATATGGGCTTTCAACAATTAATAAATTTCATCAGTTCCGAGCAATATCAAACTCAAATTATTTTGTTTAAATTAAAAATGTAAACAGTTGAATGATATTAGGCCTATAAAAGATATTAATTGTTGTAATTATTTATATTATTTAGTTACAAAATAATTTTAAAAAAATATTGATTAAATACATTACAGTCTAATATTATATAATATTTAATACCAAATTGTTGTCAAACTCTTAGCCATTTAATGGCCGTAGAGCAAATACTTAACGACTATTATTATTGCTATATATTTCACGACTTAAATCCCTTCCAGGCTATATGTATATTTACACTTATCCGTCTGGGATGAGAATATATAATTTGGAAAATGTATAAACTGCAAATGAAAACATCAAATTTCAACGGAAAGAAGGGATTCAACCCTTAATACCTCTGGAAATATCCAAGCCAGTTTAGTAAAACGTATCCTCAATGGCAGTCATAATTCTTTTTTATCATTGTTAAACCAACATGACGTCGCACTCAACTTCTCCTAGCGGAAAACCTTGCTGTTTGCATTAACCCAAGATGGTAATTTAAATGTCATGCATGCATAGAAATGATTTATTTTAAAGGACAGAGTTTTTCCTTAATTATTTGTCGTCATTTACAGAGCCCGGTATAAATACAAGACAAAATGAGGAACGAATACCTTCAGCCCTTCACATCGCTGTCTACTAGCTACCGAGAAAATGGCGTGTATGAGTATGTTCATTGCTGTCCTCTTCTCCATAACACAGGTAAGAAAAACATCAGAATACAGAGAAAATGTTGTTTCATTTAATCATAAGAAAAGATTGGAATAAGGTTTTCTGATTAGATACAATTAGAAGACATCATAAAAATGGGTATATTTATAAAATATAGTCTAAATACAAAAGAACAGCAAATATAATGTCTGGTAAAGTGTACATAACTTAAGGGCCAGGTCAATGGTCGTTGGAAGTGAAGAGTCTCATCAGTGCCAGCTCTTATATTACGGTATCAGAAGAAACCAATTGAGTTATACTTTGTCTTCGAAGGATCAATCAGCCCACAACGTTGCCGGAACTATCAGCACTTTAGAGCCCACCCCCCTTTCCCTTCAGCCATCCATAGAGTGAGAATGAGTTAGCAAGCAAACAAAACAAAGCTATAATCCTCTGGAACTTTATCGCAGGTAGCAATCACCACTGTATTTAAGGGGGAGGGGGGGGGGGGGTTTAGAAACTAACTTGTACATAGCCTGGAAGAGAGCTATTAGGGGAGAGAAACTAAGATTGTCAGAAATAGAAGGCAAGGCATTTATTAACTGGTTTGGTCGTTCATTGAAATTCATCCTGGCCAAAGCATAAATGAAACTGGAAGTTTTCTATCTCTCAGATATGTTAATTGGTAATCAAATTGGAGTATGGTTTGGTTTGTCATTGAGGGGGAGGTCAGGCATCAAATCCTGCCCAGGTGTGTATCTACAAAGAGATTTTATTTTATACGTTTCCCAATCTACCTCCATGCAAGAGTGATTACAATGTCTTTAAATTTTACCTTACTATTTCTTATATTATATTAGTTCATTTAAATGGGTATAGATCAGAGAAGTACACAGTATAAAAAATTATAATATTAAGACGCGGTGCTAAGAATAAATATATAATGAAATGATACCCTAAAGTCTCCTCGAATCTATACCATGACAGAACTGTGTTTATGCATTAAATTACAATATTAATAGTTAAATAAATAATAAAATGTCAATTAATAAAATTTTATTCCCTGTTTAGTAGTAAATACAATTTTATTAGTATGCATACACTTTTACATTAAAACATGATATAGTAAGATAATGTTAATTTATTCTAAAACAACATTTTATTGGATCAATAATTATAAACATATTTTAATCTTTTCATTACTAAAATATTATTTACTATACATGATGAATAAATGGTACGGAACTTCTCACGGACTTTCTCGCTCTATGGTTTAAAAATGGAGATGTTTACTAAAAACTCGTAATATATGTGAAACGAAATAAGAGACACTAGCAAACCTAGCATTTATTGCACTAGACCTATTTAAAACTATTTTGAGTCCTGGTTTTATATTTTATGATTTTATTTTTAAAGAACTAATGTTCTCATTTGTATGTTTGGAACGATAAAAAAGAGCAATGTCGGGGCCACAAGGGTCAATACTTCGATTTAAAACGTCGACTTCTGGTAAAATTTTGACATTTTATTAGCTTGTGCACGTCTTCATGTCATCACATAGCCATTAAATTCCTCATATATAAATTTTGACCAATAAAAAATATGAATATTGATTATTGAGTCCAAAAGGGAGATAGATCATTGTTGTACAAAGATTTCTCCTAGGAGGTTTAAAGAAAAACAACATAAACTTTTAGAAACTTACTTATATTTCATTACTCTATGGCATTGGGGAATTATTACGTTAAAACTTAAGAAGTATCTCTTTACAACTAAAGCTCACAAAATTGTATTAATATATTTGCCAATTTCTCAGAAATTGTTGGTTTTATAAAAATGTACTTCATATAAATTTTATTATATTTAATGGTACTACAATTTTGCAAAGATAAGTTATTTAGTATTTCAAATAGTTGTGGTGATACGGAAATTTCAGCTTCTGTAAGGTAGCCTAAAAGTCATTTTCATGATAAAATGAAACTAGCCAGTTTATTTATAATCTTATTCAACGACTAGATACGAGTTTTAACCAAAATCGTTACAGGTGATTTTGAGAAAATAACTTTTTTCTCTCCTCACTCTTTATTTAATTCCTCTTAATTTTAAGTTCAAACAGACCACAGACAGACGTCATTGCAAAGACCACATATTAGGGATTGAAGGATGAGGCTTTGATATCCAACAACATTTCAGGTTAGATTTTTTTAAATGTCGCAATACTTTACCCTTTTCTGTTCTAAAAGTTAAACATATAAATATTTGCGTATAGATTGAAAGTTATTGTTTTTATAAAATTATGCTTCGAATAAAATATTTGTTTTATAAATAGATCTACATATTTGTAATGATAAGTAATTTCATATCTCAAATAGTTTAGAAGATATTATATAAAAAAAAGATAATTTATGCATCAGACTGGAGCCCTTAAATTCATTTTTCTGAAATATTGAGAGTATCCATTTTGTTTGGAATATATATAAATGTTCAGAAATTAAATTTAATCAAAATCGTTATAGCCGATTTTTAGAAAATTGACTTTTTCTCTTTCTGCCCTTCAGTAAACTACCCTTAATTTTAGGGTTAGATATCCAATTCCAAAAACACCCTAGAACAACCCTATGAAAATCCTAGATACTAAGAACTAGCCCGATCGGTAAAATAGTTTAGGCTCTAATTGAAGGTACAGACAGACAAACAAATAGACGGAAATTCAAAAACCACTTTTTCAGATTCAGAGGATCATGAAACATCGAGATTCATCAAAATATTTTGCTCGATATTTCTGACGATCACAATACCTTCCTTCTCTACCTGTAAGATAACGAGAACGTAAAAATAACAACCATACATTGGTAATATTAGTATAATGTATATACAATCAAATCTTAAATTACACTAATGAAATACCTTTATTATTATTATTATTATTATTATTAATATTAATATTATTATGATTATGTTTATATTATTATTATTATTATTATTATTATTATATTATTATTATTATTATTATGATTATAATTAGAGCCGCCTCTACCTACCAGTTCGGGTTATACACACACTTATGATAATGCATAATTGTATGGTGACTGTGAGATGAAATGGAAGACCTAGAGTTGAACGTGGGTTCCGTACCACGGTGGAGGCTTGGCATCCCACACATTTACGAGTATTATTTACTGAATAATTAGGGTCTACTTGTAAAAAGTGTTGGTATTTAATGTATTTTTCTACACCAGAACGCTTATTGGTTTATTTGGGTTATGTAACTTTCAAGGAGATCCCAGATATATCAATAGGTACAGAAGTTAACGAGTAGATCTGAATGACCAGGGTTCAAATCCCTGTTTTTTCATAATGTTTCTATCCTTACACAATCGCTACATCAGAATGTCGTCTGAAAGTACACATTGGTTTAATTTAAAATAGTTTAAAAAATTATATAGTGGGACTCATCATACGCATCATTGGGTACGCATACTGAACGTCAAGTTCCTCTAGTCTAGTTTGCTCTCTACAGCAAGGTCCGCATTCGAATCCCGGGAGGATTTAGTGAGTGTCTTTTCCTATACGGATTATTACTCTTCCTCCACATAAATATAAGTACACGTCTCTAAGCTCTATCTTCACCATCTTTCCACACCCTTTGAGTATTAATTACAAGTGTGTATAGCCCGGACAGGTCTTAAGACATGATGGGAAGGGGGAGGGGGGAAATATAGGCCCACGCATATATTCCAAAATTGGAGTTAAGGTCAGGGAATATATCTTTTTAACATCTTGGGTCACTCGAATATATAAGCTATCAACTGTATTAACAGTAAGTAATGAATAAATTAAAGCACACAAGACATTTATATAAATAAAAAAGAAGTTATTACTGGAATTAAAACTCCTATCGCCCCGTCATCAGAAGTTCAGTCTCTTGCGAGAGTGACGCCTAACCTCTCATGCATCTATAAATTGAAGGTTCTGTTCTGTTAGGTTGGGTAATGTTGACATAGATCTGTCATAGACAAGATTTAAAACTAAAGCGCAAAAGAATGCTAAAAATTATTGAAAACACTTCACAATCATTATTTAAAGCAGTGTTATCTGTGAATGAGGACAAAATACTAATCATATTTCGGACAAAATACTTTATCAAAAAACTTTTAATTTTTGTATTATTTTTATCACTGAGTCTTAATATATGTTTGGGTTACTAACCTTTTTGCTATTTAATAGCAAAATAAACCAAATTATTTTAATCCTGATAATATAATTGTTTTTTTAAATATGACCAAGTTATGTTTATTACTTTCTAATACTTACTTAGTCTATGGTATTAGGAACTCAAGAGTTCATTGTCGCTCTTAAGTAAAGTACGTCACCTATTCTTATCTTGAGTTAGTCGAATCCAGTCCACCTAATTACTCATGAGGATGACATATAAAGATGTATACTAGTTTTGGGGGAGGAATTCCGCCAATAGTTTACTGATGATATTTTTTTCGAAGTATTAATATTTTAAGAGATGGCTTTAGTAATTTGGTACACATTGGGTAATTGTTCATATTTTTTCATTATAAATAATATATAATGCATTTTAAATAATATATATATAAAATATAGCATTATAAATACTATATATATAGGCCTATGTATATATATATATATATTTGTTATTCTAAAAAAAAAAATTTAATAATATTAGTTAACTAATTATTGAGTTTTGTAACATTAGATTTTTTGGAAAATGGCTCTAACGGTTAGGTTCAAAACTTAAAACCGAGGACTATTTTCCATTATCTTTAATGTATCTTTATTTATCTAAAATAAATTAATTTAAGGGTTGTTTAGCTACGATGAATGATCTAAAATTTTAATTTTTTTGAAATTAAACTTAAAGATTGAATTCAAATTATTAATTTTTCATGATAACATTATAGCAAATAATTTTAGGGTGGTTTACAAATAATTTATTTTTGAGAGTTTAAATTTCGATAAATATGCCATATTTGAAAAATTTGGTTTAAGATTTATTAATAAAGGGTGTTCATTGTGAGTAACAAGATGATTTGTTTGTTTTGATGAGTAAAACATACTTAAGGATAGATAGTTTACTCAAAACTTGTTTTTGTAAATTTGTGCTATTGTGTAGAATATAAAAATATAATGGAATTTACTATTGGTTAAATATTCGAGTGACACATTCAATTTCATGTTACCCACTTCTGTGGCCACATGGTCTAATACGCTACTCTCGCAGTAGATTAGACTGGGAGACTGGGAGACAATGATGGGGAGATCGAGGTTAGAATATTGGTCAAGTGTACTGAAAGATTTTTCCAAAATAGTTTCTCAATTTCCCTCCTTGCAAATGCGGGTACACTTCCTATAATTATAACATTCCTAAGCCCTAAAACCATGAGCGTAATTATTACATACGCGTATAACCCTAATGGGTAGTAAGACACAGTGCGAAAATAAATAATATAATATAGAATTATTTATGTTGGTCATTCATGTTTTTTTTACACAATATATAGTGTATAATATGTGTTTTTAGTACACTATTTACCAAAAATCATTTTTTATTTCTTCAAAATATATTTCTGTCCATATGATGTGTATTCCAAAACGCTTTTAATATTATCAAATAATTTTTCTTATGGCCGATTGTACAATGTATACATTTTTATATTTATGAGTGCTGCTTTTAACATTATATAATGTAAAATATTTTAAATAAAGATAGCGTGTTTATGTATACGTTATGATAAACTCTAAAACCGTCTTCACAACTCAACATTGAATTTGTTTAACTAATCTAAAATCCGCGTATGTACATTGATTTATGTTTCATTATTTTTACTTTATAAAACCATTTTTATATTCTCCTAATATTGTGCCTCAAAATATGAACAAGTCAAATGGAAAAAGATATATATGTAAGAGCGATTTTCTTTTTTGAAGTTTGGGACCACATAGAAAGTTAGAGCCATCATGATCTTGAGGTCAAAAAATATCCATGACTACCATAATTTCTTTCGCCTATGAGAAACTAAAAAGACTAATATTATTAATCAATAGTAATCTAAATAATGTTAAGTACAGTAAAATTAAATAGTTTAAAACAATAGTAGGTCTGTATTCAATTATATACCTTTACTATTACTAACTAAAGTCCATCCATATTTTTTGATTCAGATAATACGCTAATTGGTTTTTGGATACAATAATATGAGCTATTTATTTTATGTGAACGGTTAGTATGACTAGGTGCTTATAAAATATAAAAACATTTTCAATTAATGAGTTAAAATTTAATATTCCATTATGTGCCCACCACGCGCAACGAATACATTTTAAAAATTGGTTTGAATCAATTAATACATTCTTACTCCTACTGTCAACTTTAGGCCTCAGCCTTAATTACAATAACTACTACCTTTCAAATGGGGGGGGGTTGAACTAAGCAAAGAGAGAGGAAAGGAACAATAAGTGCACTGGTCTCACAACCCAGTTCTTGTGGGTGTACATGTGAACACACACATATCAGCCCATGAACGTTTAAAAATTACCAGATAGTTGTGGACTTCTCTTCGACTATTCTTGCGCCTTAAATATCGATGCTTAAATTGTACGCCTACCACTCTCAAGCGAATACATAGATTGCTATTGATGATTTAAAATAGTGGGAACATAATTGTAAAGCTTCACAATATTGGAATAACTTATTTGTCTCGTCGCTTCTAAAACGATCGTGGCAATCCTGTAAATGGAAGACCCTTGTAAATTTTAATTTTATAAATAAGTTTTTAAAGCTTGATATTAAACTAATACATTATAAATAAATAGCTAAAATAAGGAAAAAATTATTACCTATCATTGTGATTTCTTCTTTTTCCAACATTAATACGTACATCCATATTAATCTTGTTAAGGCAGTTAATCATTTAAAAAAAAATTCTAATCCAAGAAAATTGAAGGAAAAATAGCTCTACTTTAAAAGGTAAATTTCAATTTTGAATATTTAACTTAATGAAGTCATTATAAGCATAATAGTGCTAGGTTTAAATGTGATAGTCTTCATTGTATAAGAATATAATAGTCAAAGCTATTATTTATGCTTTTAGTGATGATTACTTCATCTATATATCATAATCTGAAAATTGAAAAAATGACATATAGTCACGGGAATTGAACCTGGTACCTTTCACTTAGTACGCTTATGCACTAATCACTGAGCTATCCAGGAATCGTCCCGTGCTAAGGGTCATTCTTCACTTATATTTTAAGGCAGAGTCTGTAAGGACGTGCGGAAATCGTCGGCTACAAATGTGTTATTTTATTAAGATCACGAGCTATCAGATAAGGGAGCCACCTTCAATTTGGTAATTCACTTAGTGCTGCCATTGTACAATTATTATAATTCTTGTAAGGGATTGTATATTAAAGAATCAAATAGCCAAAGTTATTATTTATGCTTTTAGTGAGGATTAATCCATCTAAATGTCAAATTCTGAAAATGATTTCATTTTTATCTGGCGTACTAAGCCAAAGGTCCCGGGTTCGTTTCCCGGTGTTTTTTTCCCCTTTTTTATAATTTAATTGTATAGTTTAATTTGTATGATTAGTAAAAGTTATACAGAGTCTTCGTTCTAGATAATATAAACCTTTTTTAATTGGTGAAAACCGATTTCAAATACATAAAGCGGTTTGGTCACAATATTTTATTTTGTAATATCATGTTTTTATGGGTGAACGAGTGTTGACCGGAAACTTGAGATATACAATCACACAACCTACTACAAAAAAACTAAGCACCCAACACTAGCATCCGTGTATTTTGTCGAACACAAATATGATATAAATTATATATATATATATATATATATATATATATATATATATATATATATATAATATATACAACTATCTTAGGACAAATGGCGTAATCAGCTAATAGCATCGCAAGGATTGTAAGATTAGTTTATAATAGGATGAACACATAAATAGGAATATATTCTCACAAACAATCATAAATTAGTAGAGCAGTTTCTTTCTTGATTTGTGATAATAAAACCTTTCCTATGAAAATTGGACTACTCTCATAATGTAGAATAGCTCTTTTGTAACTAAGTAAAATATTTACAATAATATATGACTGAGGTCGTCAAATAACTAAAGCACTTGCAATTGGAACCGCAACATCTTGGTTTGGTACCCGGACACACCCTTAAACATGGATGCACAATGCATAAATTTATGAAATAACTCCTTCTAAGACATCAATGAATTACTAAAATCAAAAATAAGAATTAAATAATCTGGGTATTAGAGAACATACATACACAAACTAATGTAAAATGAACTGTTTAATAACCAATAAGTCTGGATCCAAGTATAGTATTTAATGCGATATAGATTGAGAGAGAGTTATTAAATAGTAAATGTTGAAAAAATGTAATTGATAGTAACATAAATAAGGGCACCACGCTACACATATCACAACAACGTGATAGCTACGTCTATCTTACAAAATAGATGTTAATGAGTAAGTACTATTCTCGTGAACATATTTATATTATCTCCCATGGAATATAAAATAATAACCCTTTAATCTAACAAAAGGTATCAAATAGGCATCTAACTAGATATACTTTGATACAATAATACCCGAATCTCAGAACCATTATTAACTCCGTACAAGACTGATGATATGATATGATTATGATAAGTATATATGATGTTTAAATATATATATATAAATATTATATTGGTATTCGGAAAGTAAGAACCGATTGATCATGGAAGACGCACTGTAGGTGGAGCCATTATGGAGTAAGCCCCTAAGCAATGGGCCACAGAGGCTTTCACTACGAATCTACACCTAAGTTGGCAGAGATTTGTGATTATTTAAGGTAGTGTAAGAGTAATTTAAAATAAACGGTAGAATAAATAATCACGTAATGTGTGAAGTTCATGCCGTGACAAAATATCTTCACACAAAAAATACAAATGCAGCGGAAATTCACTGCCAGCGTTGTCAAGTTTACTTACTGTAATGAGTCACAGTAGAAATAGGGAAATTTTTTTCACGACCTCAATTTCAAAGGTAACTCCCATACCGCCTATTTTATCTCAAATGTAGTCCTCCGCGGGTTTCCTCAGTAGAAAGTTAAAAGTACATTTTCTCACTATTAGATTTGAATGTTTATTTGCCAAACTAAACAAAACTAATCATACCCTACTTAATTTATAATCTAATTATATCTAATATATTTTAAATAGGAATCAAATAGCCGAAGCTATTATTTGTTCTTTTAGAGAGGAAATCTTCATCTAGATATCATATTCTGAAAATTGAAAAATTATACCTGGACAAAGGTCCCAGGTTCGATTCCCTAGTCCAGCTATCATTTTTCAATTTCCAGAATTTCAATAGGGTTAAATACCAACTAAGATGTAAAATTTAAGAAAATTCATGAGGACGTATGATAATAATTACCTAGTGTTGTATTTTATTATTTATAATCTAATATTGTATCCTAATAGTTGACATCTGGACTGAAACATATAGTTTTAAACGTGTTTTCTTTCTCTTTAGGGCTTGAACGCACAGGAAACCAATCTCAACAATGTGACTGTGAACATGGATATAATCATTCCAATGGTGGTCTCCCTGCGACTAGCGCAGGCCAACGAGCTCTTAGCACTAACAACCATAAACACGGGGCTAGTCAACGCCAGCCTCTCAGTTGGAAAACCAGGGATCAACACTGCGGCCATCCTCAACCAAACGTTCCAAACGGCCAACCAGATACTTCAGAACACCACTAAACTAGTCACTGACATCGTGAATGGGACCAACATTCTGCTGGTGAACCTCACACACAGTGGCAACTTAACCCTCAAGACTCTGGTTACTCAGATTCAAAACCAGTCATTGAACCTGTTAATGTCACTGACGCAGACACTCAGAAGTACGTATCCTCTCATCACCGAGTCAGTTATCGGGAATTTAACGCAACTCTTGACCCAGCTGAAAAGCCTAACGAACTCTACCACCAACAGCACCACCATGAATATCAACTTACTCGTATCTCAGATCAACAGTACGGTGACTAATCTACTTATGGTGCTGCCCAGCGTGACTGGTGGGGTTATCAATGGCATCAACATTCTGTTGAACACGGTTGGAGGTATCCTCAACGGGACTCTAGGGAATGCTGCCTCAAATCTTGTGACTGCAGTGAACAACGTCCTAGATAGCCTGACGATGCAGGTGAATAAAGTTACGACCTCACTCCTACAGGGGCTCATAAATAATCTACAAAATATCCTGACGCAAACACTCAGCACGGCAGGCAGCACTACTTCTGATCTTGTCAGTCAAATCAACAATATTACATCATCACTGAATGGCCTCACCAGAAACTTACTGTCTGGCGTAATCAATCTTACGCAGGACGTAGATCCCGTAGTTAGTGGAATTCTGACGGGATTGTTGGGTCTTGTCAACACAACAGTGTTGACCACTACTAACCAGCTTGTTCCTAGTATCCTACAAGGTGTATTTGGTTTATTAGGAAATGTTGGTAACCTACTTAAAGGGTTGATTTAAATTATTATTATTCGGGGTTGTACACAAATATTTATTTGAGGGAATTGATTTCTATCTATGGTTTCTCAGAGTTATATCCCCAACGGGATGTGTACAGGAGTATTTATATTTTATAATTTTATTTTATAAATTTAAGATTATTTTTCATAAATTATAATTGGAATTGTTTTCTGAATTTTATAATAGTCAACATAGCTACTGGCCAATGAATTGAGGTGAAATAAGAAACTACAGTATTAATATTATTTTTAAATTGTTGGGGGTTCAAACTATTTATTGACTCTCCCTTGATAAGGCTCTTATTGGTTTTTAGAGATATAGTTTTCGTGATTGCTGCGCAAAATAGGCGACATAATTATTATAGCTTTAATTTTAACATTGATAGAAAATTCACTTATAAAATATATGTTAACCTATGTATTGTCTTTCGATTTCACATTAAATTGTGAGTTTGATTGTATTATACCAATAATGAATAAACATTTGACAAAGAGCTATTTTTAAAAGAAATTTCATTTAAAATTTCACTGTCATAGTCTAAACTACTGTTACTAAATCCAATGTATAATATGTTATTATTGTCTGAACTGTATTGGTGCTCATAGATTCTAAGGTTTCATTTTCACCAAATATTGGATTTCCGTAGATTGGGGTTAGAATCTTAGCCAGGCACGGTAGTGTGGCCTTATACATTGGATTTATTATTGTGGTTTTCTAATATCCTTTGCCTTTCACGTCATATAAGCAAACTTACTCATACCCGCCACGGTGTCCGCATGGTTTAAGGCACTAACATCGAAATATACTAGACTACCGAGGAAGGGTAGAATTAGGTTCGATCCCAGTTGGTGTACTGATGATGGTTTTTTCCTTAATGATTTTCCACTCTCTATCTCCAAGCAAACGGTGGTACAATTAGTCTAGGTTCAACTTACCCCCTGCCTAACCTATTAGTGTAATTAGTACATGAGCACATGACAAAAATTAATATTAAGAGGCAGTGCTAAAAAAATAACTATGTATATAATATTCTTAGTATTTTATTTTTTACATCACATCTCAATATTCATCTGGGCTCTACACAATTAATTACACTTTTAGGGTGGAGGTAAGAAGGATAGAAATTAGAAGATGTGTACATGCATTTGAGTAGTGAGATAGTATAAAGATATTAATAAGAACCTCCTTAATACACCCGATAAGAAATTTGTCGTGGGAAAACAAGACTATTATAGAAGAGCTTGACCTTTAAAGCGCATGCGCTTCTATGTGAGTTAGCCGAGATTAGGTTATAAATTTAATCAAAGTTTTGGATTGATTATTAAATATATCCAGAGCTAGTATCATTTGGTTTGTTAACATAATCTTAATATAAAATACATAATTATAGATATAATTTTAATTCTTTACTCAATTAAAGCTTTTAGTTTTAATAAACTGCGGAATTGTTTCTGAGATACAAAGCTTTTCCTATATCTACTAAAATATATAAGTTTAGTTTTGGATGGGCATTTTTTGAAATGTGTAATTTAAAATAAATATTTACTATTATTTTAGAGATATCTTTGTGTATGTTATTTCAGAAAATGATATATAACCAAAATTAAAGGTTTTTGAATAGAGTGTTCAATATTTGTATTTCAACTATATGAATAAATGTTCCTACTCATACGTTGTATAATTATTTTACTAATATTTGCCAACACCGATCGATACAGCATCATTTACGTAATCGGTGAATACTGCCATGGAAGTGGGTACGATCAAGGTTAGTAGCCGGATCTATTCTAAGCAAATTACTTAGAAAAACTGTTGAATATTAACCTAGAATCACCAGAGCTATGATGGGCAGCCAAAGCTATAACTAAAGGACCCGGCTGTTGATTGGACATATATTATGATGGTGAAATAAAAAATAAAGGGCGGCTCGTCAGCAGGGCTAAGCAGGGCTCGACTAGATTGTACTAGTAATTAATTGCATACTATTCGGTATCAAATTTGACCATTAAGATCAATACAAATACATTCATTTATTTTATGGTCGTGAATGTGTAGTTGCTCAAATTAATGTTGAAGGTGAGTAAAAAGCTTAATAGTACATTCCTGTCACGAATGACTTGCTCAGGCAACGACCCACCTACCCACGCATATGTTAAATTATAATATAATTACATAAGTACGCCTTTCTTTGCTTCAAACATACAGAAAGGATATTTTTATTTTATTTCTTTTGACTAAATTTTTAATAAACTATAAAAGTTGATTGAATTTTAGATTCCAGTTTCAAGGTGCACATGTTTTTGCACAAGGGCTACTTAATTTTAAAATGTCAGCCTTCTGTGTGCTGTAGATATCGCGCAGTGCTCATAACAGACAGAGTAAGACTTTTCATTTCCTTTTATATAATATTATATATATATATATATATATATATATATATATAAATATATATATTTATAAAGGAAATGAAAAGTCTTACTCTGTCTGTTATGAGCACTGCGCGATATCTACAGCACACAGAAGGCTGACATTTTAAAATTAAGTAGCCCTTGTGCAAAAACATGTGCACCTTGAAACTGGAATCTAAAATTCAATCAACTTTTATAATTTATTAAAAATATATATTATATATATATATATAATATTTAAATATTCTAGTCACTAGAGTATAAAGCAATTTTACATAAGGTATTCAAGGTAATATTTGACTTAGAGTTAAGTTTCATAAACGCAACCAAACAAAAATAATGTCGATATTCACTAGAGTTTGAAAACACCTAAAAATGAATAGGTATTTTTATCCAAAGAATAAATTGAAAACAATAAATGAAATCACATAAAACTATCTCATAATGTAAAAGATGCATTATGGTTGAATTATTCTGTGCATTTTTTATAGATCCTTGGCCAATCCATCCATATTTATTCACACCGTTTGGTTAGTGATGAGTCTGGTAGAATTTAGAGGAAATGTATCCGTATTTGCCTATAGTGAGAGGGTAGGTAATTTATAAAAAAATACTCTTAGTACGATTGACCCAGATTTAAACCCAGATACCGTGTCATTGGCAAATAAAATCAGAATAGCTTGACATAAATATTTCTTGTTTGTCTCATAAAATGATATAACTTAGGGCATAATCTCATACGTTTGTGGAAATTACTGTCACATATGGAGTACCTTATCTGTCGTACCGAGAACGTTCCAATAGGATTTCCTGGCCCTATGATAAATCATCAATCACACAGACAATGAGGTAAAAGTGATGAGATATTACAATCCATGTTCCAAGACATCATCATATTGCCACTCATTTAGGTCATTCGACAATAATACCTACAATGCACCATTTTAACAGTTGTATAACTTATATAAATAGTTATTTAATGATTTAAAATCATTAAGGCTCACGAGTTGTCAATGATCAAACATGATATTTAATGATTTAAGCATCATCATTAAGGTAAAGTATTTAATGAATGTGGATGAAATTTAGTATTACTAGATTTTCTTATGAGATTTCATCAAAGTAGCTGAGCATTTTAAATAATACCACATATATCTACTTTAACACCACTAAATAAATAAAAAAAAAAATTGTCAACGTCTGAAAAGGTCAGTTGGCTCTGATGGCCATTCTAATATCTAGAAATTTTAAGAGTTTTACTAATATTCACGATTGTATGTGTCAGTAGTTACTAACAATGATTATATTATTATCAAGGGAGGTTTAGAATTCTCATTTTAAATCACTTACTTGAACAAAATTATGCTTCGCAAATTTTATTTCGATGGTCCTATCCATATTGAATAAAGAGGAACAATCGATATGGGCTGTAATTCAATTGGAAGCCCTTCTTAGTTCTGATCGTTTACTTTTAGAATTAGTTAACTTGGATTTATTGTATGAAAAAAAATCAATTATTTTCAAAAAAGAACTACACACACCCTATTTTGTAAGAAAGACTGGACAGGGAACTGTTCTTTGTCCTAGTGGCAATTTTAAAATTAAATTATTAGTGATACAAATATATACCATAAACTATTGTGTTTAAGCTTATGCATTGTTTCTCTACAGTGTTATTAATGGTTGAGGAATTGTATCTAAATATGGTGATTTGCCATGTTAATAATTAATTTAATTTATATTTTTAAAAGACTCTCTGGAAAATGATTTCAAGAATTATTATCAAAAAATTTTTCCAAAAATGCTTTTGAAGAGGTACATGCCTAGACAACACATCCCTAAATTGTAAATGTAGAACCTTTTTTTAAATAACACTCGTAAGTTCTTTTTCAAACCTGGGAGCTTTGGATCAGTCGTGAAAGACGCTCTCTATGCTGTTGCACCATATTATATAATATTTCAAAATGAAATATGTGTTCGTTTTAGCAAGATTTTAAAGAATTCGGTCTATTTATTGGAGAAGAAAATTTAATATATCTCCAAAATGAGCCATAAGACTGATACACAAATAAAGTGCATTTTTATTGAGTGAAATAAATTATTTTGAAAAGAAACTAATTTCAGCCAACATTTGTTGACATATCTTTCGGGATATGGTTTCCTTAACGGGTCTGATAGAAATTATTTATTTTTTTATATTAAATTATATCAACCATTCATCTTTAGAAGTGATTATAACATCTCAAAAAGGATAAATACAACATTACTAGATAGGTTAATTTAGCTCTACTCTCCAGACAATCCATGTTTTATTTAAAGAGCTTAATATAAATAGTAAATATTTTAAATTATTTGACACTAATCGAGCAATTTATCTTTTGACCCTTAAGACAGAGTTTCAGCAAATTGTAACTTTTTAGTAAAATTAAGGATAATATTCTTTTTGATTAAAAATATTGAATATACTTTCACGATCCTACCACTGTGGGCTTGATTTGTAGGGATAGCTTGCAGGAGGGGTAAAATTGCAGGCGAGATAGTTGTGTAGGTTCGAAATAATATGTAGGTTTGTGAATTTTGGTTTAATAGGAGATACTACAAGATGTAACAAAAATGTAAGGTTAGTCGTAAGATGAAGAATAAGAAGAATGTACATCCATGCTCGTGGAAGAACTGGCCTAACTTATGAATACTTAGACCAACCTAGTCGATTGTAACTGCGTGATGCTTCTTCAGAACTCAATCCCGAGACCCTGGGATCCAACGATGCCCTCTAAGTACCAGTACTATGGATGACCCGAAGATGCCAATTGTGTCGATAAGACGTCAGACATAGTGACTGCCCGTTATATAGATGGAATTGTGACCCTCCATTGCCAAAAAGTCGATGTATTCTATACCCCGATATGGGCCTCTTTCAGCTTCGCTAATTTACAGATTGTTATGAAGTGTCAGTGCTCTACCATAACATGTTGAGTATATTAATTCATACATACTAAGCCAGCAATTATAACGTATGTATCCAAACAAGTTATGTAAATCAATAAAAACACTTAAATACTGCTCGGTGGTTGAGACAGGACATTTATTTATAGTCTGACCTACAATCAATAAATATTATATTTGTTGGCCCATATGGCCTAAAAACTATACATTTTAGCTGTAACATTTACGTTTTTGTCTTATATATATGTATATAACATATACTTCATAGACATATGATTCTAATATTATCTTTCTCATGTATAATATTATTGATTCACTTATCGGACGTCCTCAGGCGGGGTAGTGTGATCAAACTAGCTAACATAATACTAACACAAATTAAGAAAATCACAAATGGTGTTAATGTACTTTATTTACATGTGCTGTGTAATATAATTGTTTTGTTGAGATGTCTTTCTATTTATATCAATATTTATATGTGTAATTACATTTTCATATTTGTTGTTGAGGGTGTTATAGAAACAATAGTTTTGGCGCTTCTAAGATGATGTCCCTTTTAAAAAAAAATCATAGGTCCCCGTTTAGTCCCTAAGATGTACAACCATAAATCTCGGAATATAAGATATATCAACATGCCAACACCATTTGATTTGCTATCACTACATTTATGCGATACTATCTTGAAGGCAGTGATCTGAAGTTGGTAGGTAAAAATTGTATATTTTGAAAGGTGACCTGGTGGTCTAGGGGTAAGGTGTTAGACTTCTATGCTGGGGTCTGGGGCTCAATCCTCAGTCCCGGCACAGATTTATCTGACTACCAAACCCTTCCTTCACCTCTTACAAGACATCTTGAGAATGTGGGGAATGCCAGGCCTCCACCGTGGTTCAGATTCCACATTAAACTGTAGGTCCTCCATTTTGTCTCACAATCACCCTAACACTACACATTAGCGTAAGTGCGTATAGCTCGAATGGGTAGTAAGACGCGGTGATGATAATAAATAATAATAATATAATAATAATAAATAATAATATATTTTGAACACATTTTCTACATATTATTTCACAGAATTTTATCTATATATTATCAAAACTCATGTTTTATTCAATAATCGAGAAAGTCTTTTTTTCAAATTGACCTCACTTCAGTTTTAAAAGGTATTCACAGATTAATATAATAAATAAATTGTCATATTGGCACACGCATTTCTCCACACGTGCATTCTCAGTCAGGACCCACAGCCAACAATAATGCAATATCAGGAGACAACACCAATTACCTGGCTTTGTTCACATTTATCACCGAGAGGTGCTGAGCTCTAGTGAGAAACAGCAAAACTAAATTTTGAAAATACAAAACAAATACTCAGTAGGCTACTGACAGTTATTTATCTCTCTATCGTATATAAAGTCTGTTCGTGATAGGTCTTTAACTGGATAACAGTTAAAAAACCATATGTTTATGTTTTGGGTTGACAACACTTGTTAAAGATATTTTTTTGTAATAAATGTTAAGTTTTTTAAATTACATGTTATATTTTACATTTAAAATAACGTAAACTTGAGTATTCTTTCACCGTTTCATAATTTTAATCATTTCTTTCTACCCAATCCGAAAAAATATTTTAAACATAACTATAAGTACTTATTCTGCGTTTTGTAATGTTATCTACTATGTGTAATATAGTGCAGATATCGTATTTACTCAGAAAATAGAAAACACTTATCATTTTTATTGATATAATAAATATTATTTTAAGATTCTCTTATCACATTTCGAAATATTTAACTGAATAAAATATGTTTATCCAATGCGTTGGTGAATCATTGTAAAGAACTTGTTTCCAGCACGTTCATTCAAATGGTTTAAATTCGCCGGGCGGCATTTTGAAGCTATGTTCGTTAAACCTTTTGTGAGAGTGATGTGAATAGTAACGTTTTTAATCGGAATAAAATGATCAATAAGCTTAGTGTCCGACCTCAAATAAATAAATAATATTGACCTAAATTACTGTGATTATCTACCAAATTCATACATGACTATACGTTTTCATTACAGTTATCAACAGTGAGAGATGTCGGCTGTTGGCGTAGGGATATTTTAGGGATTTTTTATAGTAACTCTTTGGATCTTTCATCCAAGTAAAATAAGTTCGTGAAAGAAGTCTGCGAAACTTGACCTTGTCATGTCGTGAGGGCTGGAAATAAGCAAACTGAATGTTCCTGACCCAATTACGAGCAGCAGGTGTGCGATAACTAACTACCGACAGTACAGCCACTGGCTGATAAAACCCACACAACCAAATGTAAATAGCCCAGCAAGCATGGCATTATAACAATATCATTACAACATACCCTGATTTTTGCAGGAATAACAGTATCTGAAAGTTGCTAAAGCTACTAAAACAATTTTAATATATTTATATATTAATTAATTTTATCTCCAGCTGTCACTTCTGATATTAGCAATATTTTAAAAACAAAACAAATAAAATAGTAAAGCTCTGTGACCCCTATGGTACTAAGCGTAACAAAAGCATAACATATTATTAGCTAAAGACTAAAATAATTTAAAAAAAGATTGTTCAAAGTAAATAAATAAATAAATAAACCAAGTCAATATTTTTCAGAATTTAAAAAATATTATACAGGTTACACCATTCAACAAAGTTGCGTTGGGGTTTCCAGTAACCCCGTCTTATTAGGAGGGTTAATATGTTTCTACAACAAAGTATAATATTTTATCTTATTTGTTCAAAGCTTACAACTAAAATGGTTAGTAAGATGTGTTAAAAAAATATTATCGAAATGTGATGTTCTCTATTCCACCTTTTGTAAACCAAGATTTAGAATATATAATCCTAGGTTTGTCTATTTTAATTTATTGATTGTCTTAAATTGTTTGTGTTGCTATAATTAACTCAACAAATACCAGCTTTTATTTAAGTATCATACACATATAACATTTGGGAGAATACAAAAGTGGTTTGGGGTTGAAATTATTGCGACGTATAATATCTGTGTGTATATTTCCTTAACTCAGCCCACATAAATAAGGGCATATATATCTTAAAAAGTATTACTTACCCTTCAAGCTATTTTATATCAATGATGAATAATTATTTTATATAAGTATTAACACCTAGATCCGTGTCTTACTACCCGTTCGAGTACTACCAGTATACGCTTTATAAGAGTATTAATTAAAATAATATGTCAGGAGCTACAACAAACACATTATTCTTGAAGAGATTAAATAATCAAACTTATGTTGATAGAAGCAGAAAATTTATTACTATAATTATTATGGTTACGGTTATTATTATTATCATGGATTAAGATGTAAGTACAAAAAAATAGTTATAGTAGAATTCCTTTCAAGAGTAGATTTAAAACCAAATTTTCCCACAGATGTAATTTACTTTTAATGACCAAAACTGGTATGTTTACAACAGTATACATGGTAATCTAAAATTGAATCATATTTATTCTATTTTTATGTTAGAAATAAATATATATTATCGTATTTCAACGTATCTGATTTGCATAACTTAAAAGTGTATTTTGCATTAATCATGGTAGAAACTCACAGCATATTGAATCGATAGTGATTTATTTATAAAATAAGTGTTTTGTTATGATATGAAACATTTAAAAATATTTGTATGAATAAAAGAAAAACCTTTGTATGTTTTCAAACTGTCCTTAGAGGTTCTAAATAGTCTATATTTATTACAAGCTCAAGGATCAGTTACTTCAACATGGTTTCTAAAATAGCATTCATTTTTGTGCTATTCTGAATGACTCGAATAAAAGAAACACTCAAAAATATAGATGGTATTTACATTTTAAAATAAATACTATTATTTGTTTATCTATTGGTATAGTTCGCTTGCAAGATCACACCATGGATGTGTTTTTTTAATGTTTGTTGTTGTAAATATACTTGATCAAAAAAACACCTTTTAGTAAACAACGAGTGAATATGAGTATGTATTGAGGTTTGGTGCAGTGACTGGTTATTGTGAATATTTTCAACACGTTATCATATAACCTCGACCTGTATTTTTAAATGGTTATATAAGAAGTACATGAGACCATCTAAGATTTAAGTGATATAATTGTTGCTAAGTTGGTCAGCGAGTTTTTGGTTGTACAATATTTACTCCTTAGAATATAAACACTGAATATGAACCATTATTTTTAATATAATTCAATGGGTGGTCACGTACACAGGGATGCTTTATTAAAATTTAATCTAACATAAGTAAAAAAAAATCTATAAAAACATGAACATGTAATAGGAAGAACATAAATCAATAAAGAACCAATCTGAAATTACGATACATAATGAAACAAAGTTCTGCCGGGACAGCACCCTGGAATGATGACTAAAATAATACAACCCGTTTCAAAACTAGGAGTCAAGTTTTATGGTGTTAGGTTGGTGAGCTAGGGTCTGAATAGTTGACGACTCTAAATTAATTTTAAAAAATATAGCAATTCTGTTAGATGTAAGAATACTTTAGTATTGTATAATTCTTAGAAAATGTAAAGCATATTAAAATACTTATATCATTTTTAATTTCTTTCGACACCTCGTAAATAAAGTATTGTGATCGTCAGAAAAATCGAGCTCTAGATTTTGATAAATGTCGACGTTTTATTACCCCCTAACACCAAAATGTGTTTTTTCAATGACGTCCAACTATCTTTCTGTACCTCCGGTTAGAGCTGAAATTATTTTACTGATTGAGCTAAGACTTGATATCTGTTCTTTTCATAAGTTCCCCCCGAGGTGTGTTTAGAATTATATATCTGACCTTAAATTTAGTATAGTTTACTGAAAGACTAAAAAAGAAAAAAAAATCTCGACATTTTCTGTAAATATTTTGGTTACACTTTATATAGGCCCTATAGACACTGTCAATCACTATAAACAAGATGTCAATTCTCAATCTCTCACGAAAATAACTTTGATTGCACTTTACATCTGGGAAATTTTCCCATTTTCTTAATATCTCCACAACTATTTGGGATACAACTTACATTGTAAATTTGTAATATTTAGAGGTTACAATCTTTTACTTGAAATATATTTTTACGAAACCAATAATTTATGTATTTTAATAAATATAATAATTTTTAATTAATTTCTTAGTAAATGAATTGGATTCTTATGCTCTTTGTTGGACAAATATAGTTTTCTTTTATCAATTCTTTTAACAGTGTTCCTTGCGTATAACCCGAACGGGTAGTAAGACGTGGTGCTAATAATAATAATAACAGTGTTCCTGGTGCCATGGATTAAGTACGTAACAGTGTATATTATTTCATTTATTATCTTTGGTGTAATGTTTCTACAACAATATAGAGACCTATAATTTCGTGTTACAAATCCTACGGGTTTTTAGTAAATGTTTATTTTAAGAAAAAAGCGAAAGAAAATCTATGCTGTGCATTGCGCCATTTATTTACTCTATGACGCTATAAAATTGAAAGTTCTTGATAGAATTTAAATAAGTACAATACCTATCACTTTTATTGAGCTAGCTATTTCATGTCGACCTCAAATTAAAGCAGTTATCGTATATTTTATTTTATTATATTAATTTGAATTATTTAACATACACATTATGAATTGGGCGATTAAATTACACACGATTTATGAACCAAATTAAATACAGAAAAGACACAGAGTCCAGTCAACGCCCGTTTATATATCAGCAAGGATATATTTTCGTAAATGCTAGGATTCAAACCTGGAGCCTTTGGATCAGTAGGGAAAGACGCTCTCTATGCTGTTGCACCATATATATGTGAGGCTCTCAACTCAGTGATTTGTTCTAAACATGTTTGATATATATTGTAAGTTCAACCACCACAGGTCAGTTTGTAAGTGCTGAAATGTTAGGTATTTTCCTGTGCAATCCACACGTAGGCCCATAACTACTGATTCCAGTGGGAAAGGATTGAATCTGTGAGAATCGATGTTCAACCATCGCGTGGTTATGGTGACACGGATCTAGGCCATTGATTGGTGCTTAATGCTGTCATTGGAATCTCCTATTTGGCAGATTCTATCTAGTATGTATCCTATACCAAAGCTCTGATTAGTTAGATCCAGACAGTTGGTGTAGACAGTTGTTAAGTGTGTTTTCAGATGAGTCCGTTTAGCAAGGGCGTGCCACACACGCCATGATTAAGACATTGGTTAGATAGTGATTAAAGAGTTGTGATCCCAAGGGAGATTAGAGATCTTAAGCTATGTCAAGTGATGATGATGTTGACCGGGGATGGGTGAACGAAGCATCAGCCAGAAAGTGTCATGAGTTCGACGGCAATGTATGAGAGCAGATTGTATTGAGAAATAAACCAACAATAGTGTATGTGATTGATTGTTTTTTTCTTGAGTCTCTCGCTTGGACTCCTCACATACAAATGATAGCCAGCAGTTACGAATATTTAAATGTTGAGGTGTAATAGTGAGCCTGTAACCTTTACATCTTAGTGTCAAAATGGGATGTTAATGTATGATAGCTCAGCGTCACTTTACAAATGTGTGTCAGATAATGCAATAAGCTTGACAGACCATTACATTTTGGTTTAACAGAAGTGGGATCTTTATACATCGTGATTAGAAGTCTGCTCATCATAAAGATTTCCGCACGCTTACATTATCATATATACATTAGAGACACCATTACATATAAATAATTATTTGTTTGGAAACCAACAGATATATCCTTTCTTACATCTTGCACTCATAGGAAGTATATTGTATCAATAAATGTTTTTTAATGTATTGATTTACTTTTGTAGTGCAAAAATTAGTGTAATTATTGAGTTAGTTTACACCTGTCATCAGAAAAAAAAAATTTATACATATATAGCATTAATAAAATCTAAATATTTTTAATTCATGGTGTTTTATTATATAATTCAATAATATACTACTTTTATAAATTGTAGTTTACAGTAAACTAATAATTAGTTTGGAGTTTATGTAATAATTCTTAAAAATATTTTAAAGTATTTTAAATCAATAGCTTTAAAGACATCACTACATAAACATGTATAAAAAGGATTATACATTTTAAAATATTTAACCTTTTTTTTTCTCAACAAATATTAAATTCACAAAGACCAACTACATTCAAATATAACTTGAATTTAAACGTGCTAGTTATTATTATCAGAGATAGTATATTTCTGGCTATTGTATTTTTTTTTATTCACTCCCAGGCATCTTAAGTAAGGTACTCTTAACGCCAGCTACACTGTCAACGTTACAGGAAACAACGTAATGACCGCCTTCCTCCAAAAGTTTCAAAAACTTCTGTTCAACTATTAAATAAAGAACGCTATAGAGAAATCTAAGATCTGGAAAAATAATTTGACGGCCTTAGTGGGAAAGCTACTCAACCAGACTCCTAACTCAACAAGACGGTGACCGAGAAAGTGGTGTAACTCCTAGCACACCTTAACAACCTAACAAAATTAATCACCAACAATGTTTCCAAGGATGTAGATGACCTTATATTCCAGTTTCATGAGACTGTATCGGATCTTCTTTAGCAGCCGTCCAACAAGTCCAAATATTCGAACCCCATAACCGGCTTCCTGAACCAAGTGAACGTATCCCTCAACTAGACTCTGGTCAATCTTTCAGAAATACTGAGTGATAGTTTAAGAAACGAACTAGACCAAGCCCTCAAGGGGTCTATCCCCATTTTCAGCAACTCTTTAGCGCAGGCAGTCAGTGGAATTAATACCGATCTTAGTCAAGTTAGCGAACTCAACGGTATATAAGCAGAATTAAATCCTCTTTTAAACAGCTTTGACACATTCTTAGCCAAGTTGGTTCTATAATCAAATAACTGTTTCAATAATTCGAAACAAAATCTTTAGTAGTGTCATAAGGATTTCTAATATTGGATGGTTTAATCTTTATGAAAAACCATGTTTATGTTTGATTAGTTGGATTAAGATAGTTACATAGTCCATAGTCACTGTTAAAATAATTCTAGAAATCATAATATATATTTAATATATAAAATGTTAAATAGCTACACACATATATAGAGTATATATTCAATAAATACACAATTTTTACAAGGGTAGAATTAATATACAGAATCAACATTCATGTGAATTTTATTTTAATTTAAGAAACTGTTTTATCTTATAATATTTAAATTATAATAAATGTTCACCACAATAGTGGAACAGACAATTACACGAATAAGGAAAATTTCTGTCTATGGTTGTTAAATGCCTTGTTTTATTAACCATTTTATGAACGGTGGAAAAAATGGTTTAAGTTGTTTCGAAATTCCTGAACAAGAACGTATTACACTATCTACTACAAACTAAACTGGAATTAATATTAATAAATTATATCTAAAAAACGCCAATCTAACTTATCTTAACCTTTAATTGTAAGTGACAGTAATATAACTTAAAACAACAAACGTATTCTTTGCATGTATATTTCATGGGACGAGGAAAAACTCGCCCAGTTAATTAATTGGGAAAAGATTTGATATGCACAGTTCATTAAATAGTCAGTTTGTGGGTTGTACAACAAGTGATACCAAATTCATGAGTTAATGAGTTTCACCCTGTCCGTGAAATGAAACGGAGAGGGCAGTTAATGAATTGAGCAGAAATTTGACCAATTTTCGAAATGACCCATCTATTTTAGGTTCTAAATATACACAAATAATATTTACTTAGATACAGTAATAGATTGATTACAAATCTATATTAATAATATGAAGTGTTAATTTGTTTGTATTTAATGAGCACTGCCTAATATATCATAAGTAGGTAACTGAAATTTAATAATAAGGGGTCCAATTTCACAAACGTGTATATCTTAAAATTGTATTTTTAGACTTTGCATTAGTTTTTTTTTTAGTTTATTAAAACATATATAGGAATAATAGATATACTAATGTTTATTTTCATCTGTTTGAAGTAATCTAAAGTATTGTCCCGGGTTGCCATGCAATGTTTGCGTGGTAACCACGCGCGATGACGTGTACATCCACAAGTGTGTAACAAATAAAAAGTATATCCATCCCAATGGACTACTCTTTATGATAAATATTAAGTAAATACTTTATTTATCTTTAATGACTAAGAAATTAATTACGTAATTATCTATACCACTAGTAAATAATCTCAAATTAAATTTCATATTTATTAAATTTAAAAGTATTGTTCATTACCTAGCTCAAATGATTTAAAATATTGTATGGCATCATGATTAATTATTTGAAACAAATACTAAAATGAATTAAATAAAAGACGAATTATATATACTGTGATATTGATTATATATTATCTTTTTTAAATCACGATATTAAACCAACAATCAAAAATATTTTTTATTATGTAGATAATGTTTGTATATGGCTGAGTCTTTGAAATAAATAGCAAGATTACTTTTTATTAAATGAAAGAAAACTAAGTGATTTAAAATTGAATTTAACTTGACAAAACACATGTTTATTCACCATAATAGCTTTAAAAATTCGAAGTGAATGTTAGAAAAACACGATAACTTTTAAAATTTGAAGTGAACATTATATAAATACGATTTATATCTTAAGCCAAATAGAAATAACAATTTTTCATTGGAAAATAAAATTGAAATGAATCATGATGCTTGAAAGATTGTATACAATTTATAAAGACTGAATATTAAAAATTTGTGTAAGCTGCACACTTTAAAAATTGTTAAGGTCTTGTATAGAGAGAAAAAAGACATTTCTGTTTGGCAGAAATTCAAATTGTTCATTTAGCTAGATCGACAATTATGTATAGCCTAATAAGTTACAAAAATGGAAATTTCTTAATGATAATTACTAAAACGATGGTGAACATTGTGGTAGTGGTTTAACATCTTCAAAAGGATCAATAGGATCAATTTACCAGTGTGTTAAAAGACTAGGATTTTGATGAAAATTTAAGAGATTATTTAAAACTTCCAAAAAAATATGAATAATTTAATCATAAATTTGATCATGTACATTGGGGAAACGAGGAAGTATGAAAAAAAAACTTTTTTAAGTGTGACTAAAAGATTAATAATGTTGGTATGGTATAAGGAAGGTATCTCAAGATATCCAAATAAACATTAAGATATGAAATATATCATTTGTATTTGAAAAAATAGATGTGTGTGAATTGAGTTTAGGGAGCAGAAAGCTAGTTACTCCAAATATTTTTTAATTTTTATTTTTGCACCTTTTCTTACTATTCATTCGATTTTTTTGCCTTAGTTCCAATGTTAATATATCAAATTACTTTTATCTCAGGTATAATACTAAAATTGATTTATAGTGTTTAAGAATAACTCCAAATATACATATTAGTTTGAGTTATTAGTTTTAAATTTGAATAATTAAATGGGGAGAAGGGCGAATACTATTATTAGATTTATTTTAAATGAAGTCAAATCATAAAATTTAACAGATATGTAGATGGAAATCTCCAAACAGATAAATTAATGATTGATTTTAAAATTTCTAAGAGTAAATTTAAAACAAAAATTGTTTAGGGTAGCAGAAATTTACGAAATAACAGAAAATAATATTTCTCAGAGTTAAAGAGTTTGAAATTGGACAAATAATTAAAAATACTAGTAGAAAACAATATATTTTAAAATTTTAAACTATTTAAATTGATAAATGGAATTACAGGTAATAGGAGGAGTGTATTAGATATGGTAAAATGAATTAAATTGGTGTAGAAAGAATAGGTAGAACTCCATTTTTTAAAATAATTCTTAAAATCTAAATTTTCTTAGCGGCAATTAGAGAAATATTGATGGAGGAACAATACGGGATGAAAAGGATATAATTTCCAAGATTAATAGAAAATACTACTTCTCTAATTTGTATGAAACATAAATTCAGCCAGCAGTTATAAGAACAATTCCTAATACTGTGAAATATTAAAAAAATTAAATTATATCTCAGGAGAAGTAAAGTAAGCAATTCTAGATTAAATGTAAATTTTAATTAGTCAGGAATGGAGAGCGATCACTTCATATAGCCAAATAAATATGAAATATTTGGTTGATTATAACAGGGATCTGGTGAAGTAGAGGTCTCTTTTTGAGAGTGTAAAAATATATAAATCTATCATATGAGTGTAAGGACCACCTCAAATGATGTACAGGTTCTAAACATTTTTAAATTTAAAAATGGATGAGCGAAAAAAAGGAGAAGGAAACTCATTGATTTTTCTCAAATATCTACAACAATAATTATAATACATATTTTAGATATTTGTAAAATTGAAATTTGGCATTTGAGTAAATTATTCCTAGTTTGATAACAAAATTACATATGAACATAAGAAATCTCTAAGTTAAATCCGATATATGAAATAACTTACACAGTACTATACGACTAATATAGATAAACTAATTTCGATGTGGTTAAAATTTTGAATTAGTTAGGCATTTAAAAATGATATGATGTTTTCAAATAATTCCTTAAGTTTCATATTGGGAATGTACAAATGTAGGGTAGGAATTTGACATTTTTCAAAACATTTAAATTTTTTTTTTTTTGCATCTTAGAAAACCTAAGTCCGCTGAAAGTAAAAGGACAACTAAAATCAACTTGAAAGCTAGATAGTTTAGAATTCAAAATCATGTCCTGGGTAATTGAGAGATAATATCATAACTGATATAAACAAAATCTTCCTTGATATGATGGAAACTTAGCTTTAACAGGTCAAACGTGGATGTCAAACCAAATAACTATAAAAACTGAAAATTTCCTTACAAGGGAGTCGTTATTTATATGAATAAATCGATATAAAATCGAAGCATACATTAGCTTCTATATAGAATTGAGAGAGCAATTAAGATTAATAGATTTTGGTAAAAGAGATTATGGCCCCGGATTTTATTAGGAGAGTTAAAATATTTTATATTTAGTTTTTCTATTAATCTTCTTTGACGAAATTTAATAAGAATTTTTCAATCCATTTCACCCAATTTTGTGAAATAAGAAATTTTTAATCAATATATTTATTTAAAATTCTTTATAAATTATCATTAGCAATTAGCGCTTGCCATAAACAATTCAATCAATAGATATACTTAGCATAGTTTAATATTTTTTATATATGATTTTCGCTTGCCATAAACAATTCAGTTTTATTAGTGGAAGGGCATTTCAAAATGACGGTAGTTGGATGTTGAACTTTCTAGTATTATGTGGTTTTGTCTTGAACTACAGGTGCTAGGAGTGGGAGACAATGATCATAAACTCTATGAGAAAATTTTGTGATGGTTTTGCCTCATATTTTATTTATTTATGCATATATATTATTTGACATTAAGTGATGGAGTTTCTTTTTGGGGCCGTGTATATAGAATTTTGGCCACTCTGTGGGAATGAAATACGCCCAGTCTATACCTTGGAGGTTGTATAGACGTCATACTCAAATTGAGATGATGTGATTATGAAGCTGTGGAGCCAGTAGAATACAGTAACCTATCTTAATCCTATTTATTTTTATCATCGCTTCTTACAACTTGTTCAGTTTAAAATGAAGTTTGATAATGACTAATGGTTATAAGGATAAGGAAGGCAGAATTTAGAAGAAATCAGACCTCATCTGCGTGATAGATTGCAAAACTTTATATAGAAAATCACTTTCATTAGAATGACTTGAACTTGAATCCCGAACCCCTATACTAAGCAGACCACTCAAACAGGAGAGTTGTTTCTTGGACTATTTGGCCACTGAAGGTGTTTGAGGCTTTTTTTTTTAACACCGCGTCTTAATACTTATTCAGATTTTACGCTTTTAAGCCTAACTATCAAGATAATGGTGACAATAGGAGAAGTTCCACTTTTGTGAAACATACATTGGTATCAGTGGACATCAAACACGTGTCCTCTGGATCAGTATTCAATGTTAATTATCACTACAGCACGAGGCCAGTCAATTGTTTTATTTATTCGAATGAAACTATTCCATTAACCTAAGCATTTGAAATATAATGTTTCTATCTTACTAGACATCAAGCATATATCGGTCATTAGACTTATCATATTTGGTAGAAGCCACAAGGTTGTAATCATTTCAACTGAGCTTGTATGTGTATTTCTATAACTCAACCCAGTTAGTAAGGTTATATATTTCTTAAATAATTATATCTTTCCTGCAACATCGATTAAGCCAAAAATAAATTACGGTGTACACGTACTAATTATAATACTGTTCTAAGAGTTACGATTAGTAAATAAATTTAGAATTGATTAATATATAGATGAATATGAAGTTAGAAGCAGAATACTGTATATATTATACTGAATTATTAAATGTTAATCCAAAGAATAATATAGTTAAAATAAAATTTTCCTAGGTAAAACCAGATTCTCACAAAAAATATATTAATGTAAATGACAAATATCTAGATATGATCCACTTTTTACCTAGTAGCATAATATGAACAATATACCTTTATTTATCTACGTAAGGAGTAAATATATCTATATCGTCTTACAAAAACATAAATTTGCAATCAACTTATCTTACCTTACCCTAAATATCTTTAAAAACACCAACCACCAAGGTTTAAAGTAGAGCATTTAGATTATGTATTGATTTGTTTTTTAAAATAAGCTTCCTCAGTTATCACATGACGTCATTTAAAATATTTGTATATATACACGATACATTTTTGAATGGTTCTCAAACAGTCCTTAGCTATTATAAAATTATTTTTTACATATCACCAAGGATTACTTTCTTCAACATGGGTTCTAAAATAGCTTTCATTGCTGTGATATTCTTCATAACACAGGTAAGCGGAACATTAGAAAATCATAATGGTAATTTTTGTTTGAAATTTATATTATTATTTATTATGTATGTTGTTGTAAATGTGTGTGTTACGCAGTTAAATATATAGTAGACAATGAGTTAATGTATAATAATAAGCTAATGTTCGAAGATATACTTTATACGATATTTTATTTATAATTACATTACTCTATTATGATAATCTTTAAGAATATAATTATTAAATATTTTATAGCAAAACAAAATATAAACACTCTTCTTTATTTCTTGTATCCACAAAGAATGTATAGGGTCATTGGCCCACCTTCTACACTGTTAAGTTTTTTAATTAATTATAAGTTTTTAGTTATCAGTACATCAAATAAAATGTATGTCTAGCTGTAGAATTATCATATTTAATAAGTTATTACAACAATGATGATAATTTAATAAAACAGGCTACAAAAGTTTAATGAGGTTTATAACTTTATTTTGCGAGTTCTCTGAGGTTAAACGCGACAAACTTCACATTCTGAGATTTTATTATGTTTCTTTAGTAGTTATACTAACACTATTTTAATCCTTTTAACAATTAAAAAAGACAAAGTGCAATCTTTCATATAAATTAACCAGTTACTTATAAATAACAATTTTTGGAAGAAAAATTTTTTTAACTCTCCTATGAAATTTAAAATCTAGGGTTTTAATCTTTAAAATTCGAACCGGTAATACTATATGGCTATATCTTGAGATATTTTAAACATAACAAGTTGATTAAGGTTAGTGTGTCGATGAATGATTTTTGAAAAGTACCAGATTCTGGAAAATTGGATTAACTAATTGGTTCGAATTGATATATGGTGAACCTAAGTGATGAATATGTATATGTATATATATATGGAGGAACACTTGAGCTGAAAAACAAGAAACGTTAACATTTTTTCGGTGAAAAAATAATTTAAGAGTATTTTAATAATGACTGATTTCTTAAAAATGATTGGGGATATTTTTTTAACTAAATCTAATAGCATCCAGTACTGATGTGAATCTTTAATATTTTCAGACTCAGGCAAGCAGCTCTCAGACTGTGACAACAACCACAACTACTACCTACACTCTTAACCTGAAGGTTAGCTACCAGTACACGGTCGTTCAGATGAGGACCTGCCTTTCGTTAGCGCAGACCTACTACATGGCTTGCCAAACCAACATGAACCAGGCTCTGACAAATTCCATAAAACCTAGCACAATGGGGACCAACAGCAGCACGGCGGTGCTTCGCGGAATATTTACCGATGCCCTCCAGTCACTGCAGAATGCCACCGACCTCCTTAAGGGCGTAGAAAGAGCGACACAAGACCTGGTGAACCAAATCACCAAACCCACCGATGCCACCGTCCAGAATCTGGTCAGGCAGATACAAGACTTGACGAAAAATCTGTTTTCTGTCGTAACCCCTGAAATGAACCAGGTTATGTCCTACCTCAACCAGACTGTGTTCGATGAACTGGCGAAGCTCCTTAGCCAATTGAAGACCTTCACCCAATCAATGAACGCCCCTCCATCCCAACAGATAAACTATCTCCTAAGTGACATCAGAAATACTGTTTCTAAGCTCCTATCACAGTTGGCAACTGGAACGATGGTCTCCGACGCCATCACCCGCTTGCTGAACGCCATTGATGGAGTTCTAGTGTACAACGTATGTGTCTTATCAGATGTCGTGACTGAGTTGGGTGACGTAGTGAGTAGCCTGATTGAGCAGCTGCAAATTATAACGTCCCAGGACCTCCAGCCAAGTATTAATCAGCTTCAGAATTTACTAGAGCAGTTAATAAGGGGCACCAACACCAACCTTAGCACCCTCAACAATAATCTTGACAGCATTACATCGACACTAGGAAAAGATATTAATAAATTACTTTCTGGCTTGAATCATAATATAAGCGGAATTCTTTCAGGGATCTGGAGCATTATTAATAGCTCAGTATTCAAAATCCCAACCAACCCTAGTAATATTTTGCCCAGTATCTTACCAGGAATAGGAAACCCCATATTTGGGAATTTTTTAGGATAGATTAGGTTTTCACAATTTGATGTACTTAATCTCATCTTTGAGTAGTTTTAAACTACTGCCTATAAGAGCAGTGGCGGACTCTCTTATAGACAGTGCAGAACTGCAGCACCCCCTGTTTCCACTTGATTTTATCGATAACATTTAAGATAATGAGTCCTTTTCTCTTTAATTCTTTCTTAATTTTTGTAATACAATATATATTCCTTAAGCTTAATTTCAGTACATCAGTAGCCATCCCCCAGTTTATGAAAAAGGTACAAAAATCTTTATATGAACTATGCGCTTTAAAGTGCCAGCGAAGTGGTGTTTGACTGTTGTGCGCACGCACACATAGGAGGATGTGGGGAGGAAGGCGAGACTGCCAGGTAGAGAGAGCACTGTTGCTCTTGCAGTGCCGACTCTGGCGTGATGGTGAAGGAAGTTTTTTTTTTACTCATCGTGTATTGTGCTTAAAAACCGTGTACCATATTCTTGAATGTGATAAAAGTGTAGTAAAGTGTAGAATTAGATTATTTTTCTGCTTCCATATATTTAATTTGATTAATTTTTATACTGTTCTTTTATTTAACAAAAAGACTAATTGCGCTTACAATACTTTCAATGGAGCAAAATTTCTTCAATTCCCATCCAGAGATCAAGGTGAAAGTTATTGATATTTTTGCGCAAATTAAAACAAGAAGAATGGACTTCATCTTTAAATGATTAGATCAATCTTGAATTGTAACAATTATTATTATTATTAGCACCGTGTCTTACTACCCGTTCGGGTTATACGCACTTACGCTAATGTGTAATGGTAAGGTGATTGTGAGATGAAATGAAGGACCTACAGTTTAACGTGGAATCCGAACCACGGTGGCGGCCTGGCATTCCACACATTCACAAGATGTCTTGTCAGAAGTGTATTGAGCAGAGTAGAAACGAACTCAGGTCATTGCTTTATAAATAACCTTTTTAAAAAAGTATTGAAGTATTTTTATCAAATGAATATCTGGGGAGGGTAGTGATAAATAATACTGTATACTTAATTATCAGAGAAAAAATTATTTAAGTTAAAACTAGAGATAACTAATTTTTGGAGATTTTCTCACTAACTATTATAACTTATACGAGTGAGTATGTAGCTTACGAATTTGTCGTATCATTTATTTTCGTTTATTAGTAGGCAGGTAAAATGTGCTTAATTTAGCCACTCTGCTTTGGTTAATTTTAAAATTTAAAGGCTAAAGAGGCAGAACACAATTTAAAAAGCAGTTTCATTTCGAAGACTATAACATTTTTGACTATAAATATATATATGTTTTTCTTATTACTGATATCACCGCGTCAGACTACCTGTTCATTTTATACGCATATATGATAATATAATTGAGTAATAATGAGGAAGGAAGCATTCGAGAGGTTATCTACCAGCATTTTTTAAGTAAGGAGATGATGAAACAATTTAGGAAAAACTACCCTCAATAGACCCGGCCAGGAATTGAACCCTAAGCGCATCGTTATCAGCAGGCCAATTTAACACTGGAGTGACGCCTTAAACAAGTCGGCCACTGAAGTGGGTATCTGTTATTTAATACGGTGTTTACAGTTTTCTAACATCTATAGGATTTACACAATTTTCCAGAAATAAATGTTTTTGGGAATAATTTTTCATCTTAATGGTAAATTTTAATTTTAGTAATATCTCCATGATGTCAGCCTGCAAGCAGCTATACCAAACGAGAGGCTGCAGTATGTTGGCGATGATAGTGCCAACATTTTTGGGCTGAGGGTGCCATGTGGTCAGCACAACAAGTCCTCCGGCCTTCTATCTCAGTTTTCTAATCTTAAACACTACTTATTCATTCAAGTAGCTCATCATTTGTTCTCACGAGGTTGATTTTGATTCCGTTTCAGACCCACTGCTTCGCAGACAGAATTGAAGCACTGGGGATCGAACTGGGACTTCAGGATCTGAAACCAGTAAATCTGACCACTATACCACAGAGGGTTGGGTATCAACTACTTACTTACTTAATTAGTGGCATTGGGAAAAGAAAGTTCAATAACTTTAATGGTTTTGAATATACTCTACTTATCATCGGCTTCATGTTGTGGTCAAGATTGCTAAAGCGCTATGACTGAGCACTGAGTTCGTAAATTAATCAGCTCTAGTAACTTGACTAGTTCGATTCCTGTTAGTTGAAATTACTTTGTACTAGCGTGATACGAACTCGGCCAAGCCACAAGAGATTTATAACATACTACAGTGTGTTAGTAACATTCACCTTCAGCTAAGAACTTTTTTTTTAAAGTACTTGAAACATCAAAATAATCGCTACAGTATTTGTAGAAATATTTATTTGTATCTTAATTTTGATATTATTTATACAGTGAATAAAATAGTATCGCTGCTCATCCATTGTATTTAAATTAGTTGATACAGATAGCCTAAACGCCAGTAATATGAATACCATTAAAAAAAACTTTCACTCTACAACAAGCAATTATATAAACAATTTTATCTTTGAGATTCTTTGTGCGCCCTTTCTTCCACAAACTTGTTATTTACTAGGATATAAAATAATATTGTGTAAGTACTTTTCTACCTCAAGATTTACACAATCCATTGGATCTTGTTCGAAAAAAAAAAAGTCACATTTTGTTAATTATATAAAAAGTGATCACCATGGGTACTTATTTTCGAGATTCGATACATTTCTTCTGAAACGAGCGCAAAAAATTCGAGAATGCAACACATTCATATTAAAAGTTATCACATTAAACAAACTAATAAAATTAACATGTTCAGACTTTGACTACCAAAAACATCGTTCATTAATTTTTGAAAATAATTATTCCAAATTCCAATGAGAGTCAAATCCTAGACCGTAAAATAAATATATTAAATACAAACGTCTTCAAATTACATTTAGACTATTTCTTTTTTTAAATAACTATATTTGTTATGAGCAGGAATGTTTATTTATTATAATAGTGGATTAAAAATTCAATGTACAGTAGTTTTCATATACTCTGAATATTAACACTTATTATTACAACGTTTATTATCAAGAATGAGAAAACCCGTGAAAGAATGAAGGATACGAGTAAAGAATTTTACATATTTTACTGCCTCAGGTAAATAAGTTCAAATGTCATAACACTTTGTGTATGGAGAAGCTTGTTTTTTTTCTTTGAAAATAATGTATAACCAGTAGGGACCAACTATTTTTATTTACACAGCAGTTAGGACTTTGTGAGTATTTTAGTTACTGAATATATTAATATTGTTTATATTTAATCACGCAAATCTTCATATTTGGACATTGGCCCTTTTATCCCAATGCACATGGTATTAATGTTTCTTTGACTCAAGAAGGTCACAGAGATTTGCTTCACCCTCCAATGCCGCCTGGATTCCGATACAGCAGGTTAGCCAACGCTTACAAAACAATATTAGCTTGTAAATGGTAATGATCATACTAACGTATCCTATTATAAACTAAGTTAACTATTTGTGGAAGGAAAAGTTTTATTTAAAATTATGTATTTTTAGTAGAGTGTCGACTTGGGAGTCGTTAGAGCTCAATATCTTAGTGATTATTGAAACTAACTCAAATTTAAAAATATATTTAACAATAAAGATAAATTATTCATTAATTAATATGTTGTAAACAAATACTCTAGCTTAATTGTATAAATAAAATAAATAAATCGATTCATTATTTTTGTTTTCCCATTTAAAATGCATTGAAATGGAAACATTTTAAAGAAAATATTTCAATAACTATTCTTAGCATTATTTGAAAATTCCATAAGAATTATGAAAGATGCCCAGATATGTTATAAAATAAATAAAAAACAACAATGTTGAACATTTAATTTTTTTTACATTTTTTTTGTTTGTAAATCGTGCATTTATGGGTAGGCTCAGCCTTTAAACTATGTAAAATGCAGTTTTTGTTTAATATTTTTGATATTCATAATTTAAACTTCACTAGACTATAAGATCCAAACCCTTCCTTCACCTCTGACAAGACATCTTTGAATGTGGGGAATGCCAGGCCACCACCGTGGCTCGGATTCCACGTTAAACTGTAGGTCCTTCATTTCATCTCAAATCAACCTACCAATACACATTAGCGTAAGTGCGTATAACCCGAACGGGTAGTAAGACGCGGTGCTAATAATAATAATAATATTAGTATAAATAAATTGATTTTATAGTTTTAATATAATATATATTCATAAACAATATTATTTGTGCCAAAAATGTTAAAAGTATTGTTATTTAAACTGTTTCACTATCTATGCTTTAAACATATATTTCATTACATATAATTTTCAAATTCTTATTTTTGACTCCCAGAATGATTAGTAAATAAATAAAGGCCTTTGTCTGTTTAGTTCTTCCTCTGTCAATAAAATCTGAATAAAAATTTCAGCAGATTGTGTTGTGGTTATGGTTAGTGAAGGGTTCCACTTTCTCTCACCATGCAAAATCCGGAACACTTCCTTTACATTATACGATTTTCATTCCTAAACTACTAGTATAAGCCAACGATTAGCCCAGATAGGGAGTGAGACTTGGACCTCAAAGCATGACATTAAGAAACAAATTATTCTACTCCCAATTTTAAAAATATATATTTTATCTGTCAACACATCATGAACTAACCAAACAAAGGCAGCTCTTAAATAAATATATCTTAAAATTCGCTTCGCTGATCTAAGTACATCACCCTCTCAATAAATAGAAAGTTAAGAACTATTTGGTTTAAAATAAGCTTTATAAATAGATACTTTTTTTTTATCTTTATGGACTAACCACTGCAACATTTAGTCAAATAAGCAAATAACTTCAAATAATTTATGATGATGATAATAATAATAAAAATAGTCAAATTTACAATATGAATTTAATACATAAAATTATAGATCAAACCCATTTCGGTGACCACGTGGTCTAACTTGCTACTCTCGTGTTAGACTAGACTGCCAAAGACGGGGAAATCGGGGTTTTATCCCAGTCGGGTGCAGTGAGGGTGTTTTTATGAAATGGTTTCTCATACTACCTCCACAAAATGCGGGTACATTTTCTTTTAATTAAAACTTCCTAATCCCTAACCCATTAGTGTAATTATTACATAGGCGTATAAACCAAACAGGTAGTAAGACTAGGTGATAACAAAATACTATAGATCAAATAGATAAGGCTGTGATCATTATTCTGAATTGTTAAAAATGATAGCATATTAGGCCTACATATTAAAACAAATTTATGAAAAGTTAAAATGACACTAATAATTATTGACTTTTAATTATGTTTGTTAGATTATTTCTAGATATGAGGAATCTTTAATATCCACCCAATTTTCAATCCTGACCATAACATTTAACAACTAAAAACACCGATTTTGATAAAGTTTAATTTATAAATCGGTAATTATAGAGATATTCAATCCACTATTTTTTTAAATTATATCATTTTTAAAATAAATACAGTAGAGTAAATATTTTGAATATAAACATTAAATGTGTTAAAACAATAATATAGGAATAACATTATTTTGTTTTAGAAATTATTTCAAAATAATTTTAATACATGTTGGAAACCATTTAAACCAAGATAAATTATTACCAATCTCATACCAATGTGACTTAAACAGTTTGATACAATAATTCCAAAGATCAAAATAAACTAATAGGTGTAGGAACTTTATTTAATCACATAAACGTTTTGTCATTTTGAGTTATATTTTGTCAATTTAAGAAATAGTAGTCGATTTATTATTTTTATTTTTAAGATCTCGCAACAAATATTTCTTTATTATTTCACGGTTTCAAATATAACTTACTAATAAAAGTTCTCATTAGAAACTGTTTTCAATCAGAGGCATAACAATAATTGTTATAGAACTAAAATGGTTAAATTTGGTTAATTTAAACTTACTTATACTGCACACTAATACATACATATATTGGCACTCTAAATTTGTTTGTGCATTAAATTGTCGTTCTGTTTGTTGCCAGTGAACTTAAAAAATACTCTTCATAGCACTTCTTTTGTACTTCCTATTTTTTTCAGGAAACCAGGTGGGTTATATTTTATAATCATACTACCTCATCATCGAGTGAAAAATTGTCGATGAAACTGAATGTTAGTGTGTTACATTTGCATTTTAAATTTGTAACAATTTAAATGTATTAATTTTAGTAAGTCTCCTTGGCAACGTTTGCTTTGGGATCGAAATAAACATAAAAATTAATAGCTAATTTAACAAGAAACAGTTTTATGTGCATTTTTGGAATCATTATTGTTATATAAAGGTTTGTAGACAAAGAATATGTTTCCCGTAAATTTATGGTGTGCATGTGAACTAGTCTTATTTAGTTTTGTTTTTTGGTACCAAGCCAACAGCACAATCTCTTTGGTAAGTAAAGGGAGCTTACTATAAATTACAACTTTAAATGAAATTCATTTTTTAATTTTAGGTGGTACATTTAATATATTTATTTATTTTGGTGTTCATTGCAACAATGCTTCCACATAATTGAACTACTATATGCTATTATTAGCGTACTTGCATTTGCCTCTTAAATTCAGGTATGCATTCACATTAGAAGGTAAAAGGTGTTTATTTTACGAGTTTAAAATACAATTAAGTAATATGTCACCTGCCATTTGATCTTAGGCTACATTTACATATACTAGGCTTGGTTTATTTTAATGTGTAACATGTAGCTAATGATAAACAATGTATAGCGTACAGAGCACAATTATTTGGTAAAATACAACGATCTATATTGAAATGTTGTGAATAGAGTATAATTGTAAATACTGTAATGTATAGAGTACACTGGATAAATCATAATTACAATACAAGTTTAATAATGATATGCTGTGATGGTAATTTAACCATAGAAATCGGCTTTCCCTCTTTGATATACTTGATTTATTTTTACATTCATTACGGTTTCCAGCCTGTGGCCTGTATTAGGTCTTTTATACAGTCTGTTTTTTTTTGTCCACCGCCAGCTTGTTAGACCTAACTTAAGACTAGGACATGCACAACGTCCAGTCCCCAGTCATCAGTATGAAAGGGTTGTATCACATTTCACATATGATAAATTTTTCAACCATACTTAGAATCGAACCTGGATTCTTAACTCAATAGATAGACACTCTACCGACTGAGCTAAGGAGTCAAATTTGATTTATTAGACAAAGTATTTTAGAAATAACTTCAACTAACAGTTCACTCGAAACGCAACCTTAAATTAACGGTATCTTTTGAAATGTAAAGTTAAAATGGGAAAAGTTATTTCTGTACTGTTAAATAAAATTTGATTTTCGTTTGTTGGGGTTGAATTTTATTAATATCAATCTATAAATATAATGAAATCTTATGGTACGTCTGTACATTCGAATATATGTGGAGTCTGTATTTTTTTCGCGTGGTATTAACGATAATATTAACAAATAATCTATTTTTAGAATTTGTGTGTGTCCATCCATTTGTTGCCAGTAAACTAAAAAACTATCCACCGGATTGAGACGGGACATATCTTATTGCACTTCTTATTTTACTCAAAACAGGGTAAGCTATACAGGCCGACCACTATGCTATATCATCATGTAGAGAAGCAGAGTAAAAGAAACTAAGTAGAAATAAGTAAACATACGTAGCGGATGCTTGGCGTGGCTACAAAACATGGTCTTGATTCGACTAGCGTAAGGATAAGGTGGGGGAGATTTTGTTTCTTCAATAATATAAGCACTGATCTTGAGTCTTTTTCAATCTTTTCTAGATTTTTAAAGATATCGGATGTGTTGAATACATTAGCACATCTAATAATATTATTTCATGCTTACCGTTTGATACTAAGCCAAAAACATATTTTGTTTGTTATGATAGGGCGCTCACAATAGAATGCATCTTTAAATTTAATCTAATTTTTGTTTTTTATAGAAAATTTAAATTATTGGTTTTGGTGTTCATTGCATCAATATATACACGCGAGACTTCATTTTCGTCTTAAATTTAGTTATTTTTTCAGTTTTTAATGGATTTTCATGTAAATTAATTTGATCTAGTATTTTATTTTATTCTAAACAATTTATTTTGGTCTTTATTGAAACAATACTTTAAAATATGAAAGAAATTTTAGTGTGCTTCCATTCGCACTTTATAGATTTAGGTACTTTTTCTGTTATATGATGGGTTGCTATGTGATTTAGGTTTTATGGTTTTATTTCTTAGATAATAAATCTAAACTATTTATTTGTGGCTTATTGCAACATTGCCTCCACATAATAGAGATAAATCGACACAAGAAATGAAAAAAATTAAACTAGTTCTTTTAGTGTTAATTTCCACAATGCCTTCGCGTAAGCAAGCAAATCTTGAAGCAAGCACGACACAAGTTTAAACTCTTTTTGTTTAGTTACTTAATAAGTTAGTCGACAAGTGTGCTGTCATTGACATTTAAAATCTTTCCCTTCCTCATGATGGTGTGAAATGGTGTTTTAGGTAGTTAGGACCAATCACTGGAAAATTAGTTAGTTTATCTGACTTAAATGCGAGCTAAATCTCTGGAAAGCTCTGTTCTATGACATAAATAAATTGTTAGTGTATTTAAGGTTAGGTGGTCTGAAAGAGTACTAAGACATAGAAAACTTTTAATTCAGATAAGTAATATTTTAAACTAGCTAAATAGTCTGAATAAATAATGCAAAATAAATTGAGCAACCATATATTTAGAAAGAGATTTTGTAGAACCACACAAGGAGTACAAACACATTTACGCCATATGAGACAGTCAGGGAATCGAACCTAATTCCTTCTGTTCTGACTCATTTGAAAGAGTTATCTATTGTGAAATTCTTCTGGTAGAAATCTAATTTTCCTAACACAAGGCCAACAGGAAATATGATAACCCGTCACTTACATATATCTGGGCCTGAAATCTTTAAATTTGCATAAAACACCGTCAGGATTTAAGCATGCCGTATACTGTGATAACTTTTTTTTTTAAATATCTTTATTTTACATAAAAGTTATTATTTGAAGACATAAAAACGTCTATTGTATAAATACAAAATATATTCTCTTCAGTTATTCCCAATCGTCAATTTAAACTATCAATGGCTTTAAACATTATTTCAATATAACCCGCCTCGTTGGCGTAGTTGGCTAACGCGCTTGTCGTGTTGAGCTCGACTGCTGAGGACGGGGAGATCTATGTTCGAATCTCGGTCGGGTGAACTGGGGTGGTTTTTCCTAAATTGTTTTCCACTCTCCCTCCACGCAAATGCGGGTTCACTTCCTCTAATTCAACCTTCCCAATTCCTAATCCATTAGCGTATTTAGTACCTAAAGCATATAACCCAAACGGGTAGTAAGACGTGGTGCTAAATATTATTATTATTATTTCTATAACCACTGTAAGTGCTGTGCTTCTTTGCGTGACTAAGGTAAGAGTAAGGTTAGAATTACTGAATTAATTCGTTAAATTTCTCATGTAAATAAAGTATTGTGACATTTAAAATGTATTCCTTGAGATTATTAAGGATCTGTAGGTTTATTGCATTCCTGAACTAAAAAAAGTTAGTCTTTTAGTTTTATCTCTAATGTACATTATACATTATAAGGATTTTTTTTTAAATTTTTAAATTGAAAATTGCACTACTGATAATGTTCCAAATAGAAATGTAGAGATTGTTTAGTAAGAAAAACAATATTTTCCTTTTTATTTTTCAAACTGTATGATATTCAAGGGGAGTTGTAAAATAAATGATAATTAAAAATATGATTTAGTTTAAATTGGCTGTAATATTTTTGTTTAGTATTTATTACTATTGTGTTTAATATAGAAACTAAAATACATATTTAATTAGGAAAACTTATTTAAGGATGTTTTTAATCTAATTTTAAAATTTCAAAAATTTTGGTCAAAGCTATAATAAAATAATTACTCGCTTCAGTGGCCACATGGTCTAAGGCGTCACTATCGCAGTAGACTATAGTACCGACGACGGCGGAGTTCGAGGCTCAAATCTCCCTCCAGCCAAATACTGATACACTTCCTCTAAATACGGTTTCCTTTTACTTAAAACCACTATCCTAACTAATACATAAGCGTACGACCCGAAAGTTTAGTAAGACACTGTGATAAAAAAAATATACTAGTGAAAATAATGTATGATAGTGTTGTACCATTTATTTAATTAATAACAGGTTTATAGTATGTACCGTACATTGCGTATCAGAGAGCAGCTATGAATTATTCACAAATATAATAAAATGTATTAGAGTAGAATACAACACAGTAGATTACACATAAATTATGATAAAGATAGTATTCCTCCACATTCTATAATTTAGTCAATATTTCTTTTATTAAAACAAATAGTATGTACAGTCAACTCTCGATTCTACGACCTTTCACAGTTCCCTGGTAAAAGGTCGTTATTTAGAAGGGGTCGTTATTGGAATTTTAACAGATTTTTTTCCACCCCTGACCTTCATACGAAAAAATCGAATTTTTTAGACAACCAATAGTGTTCGTGGGTCATCAAAAATTGTTCACAAAATCAAACCAAAATAGTAACCAAATCGAAAATCGAAATAACAATGTCAAAAGAAAGCCTGGTGCGTGATGTAGCGGCAGTCGCGCGCGGGGAAACATTGTCTTGCTTGTGGGAGGGGGTGGACAGAGTCAAGTGCTATTGGCTGACATTGATGAGGTGGTATCTATTTTTATACCTGACCCACCCCAGTTACTAGTAATACAGCGCTCACAAAGATAATTGCAACGCAGTGACATAAATAAATGCAACAAAAACATTTTACAGCCGATTTCCTTAAACTTTTCAACCATTTTCCTCACATTTTTCACGGTTCCCCAAAAAGGGGCCGTTACTTTGAGAGGGACGCTATTCCCGGTGTCGTAGAATCGAGAGTTGACTGTACTTAACATACATATTATCTTCTTCCTACTGCTTCTTACTACCAAAGGAGTGAGGAAGGTAGAAATTTTGAAGGAATTTTACATACATTCTCATTGGGAGCAAGTAGGAAGCTATTTATATCAAATAAAATCACCCTAACTACACCCATCTCAGACTCAATCAAATACCTTCATGTCTCCTGTGAAACAGACAAAACGACTCCAACAGCTTTGTTCACGTGCCCACCAGTGAAATTTTTTTTTTCGATGTGATTAAATATATTGGCAATGTGGAATGATTATGAACATTCTTTATTCACTGTTTAGTTCTTGGAAAAAATTTAAAGTTACCCTGAAAAGAAGTTAAACCATTTAGTCATACACTAAGGTGATTTGAGAGATAAGAAATGGCTTGTACTTCAACACCCCCTTTTCAACTTTTGATTATATTATTAACTAGCAGAAATACTTGGCATTGCCTGAGATACCCGTGCAACGCTTTTCTTTGCCTCAAACAAACAGAAAAAATATCTTTATTTTATTTCTTCTGCCCTAATTTTTAATAAATTAAAAAAAAAAAATTGAACCACACATTTAAAATTACAGATTTGAGGGGTTTTCTCCCCAAATATGGAAATTTAAGTGTTTATTTAAATTATTCTTTAATTTAATAAGTGCACAAGGGCTATTAATTTTAACATTTCAGACCTTTTTATGGTGTAAATATCATTCAACACTCATGTCAAAGAGACAGACAGAAATACACTTAATTTTATTAATATAGATAATATTAAGAATAATAGAACTTTAAATCAAAATCATTTTTAAATTTTTTTAAATATTCCAAGGGATTCTATGCTCCTATATTCGGGGATAACTTGGCAATGAGCTACCATATGTAGGCACTTCTTATACCAAAATATATCAAGTAGTCACAAGACAGAGCTTGACAACATCAGTACTGCCGATATTGGGGCTTGTATTAGGTCAACCTAGTCCCTCAAATCCAAGAACAGGCGGTGGACCTATCATTGGTTGTGGAACAGGCCCCCAATCAGACTGTAACGATCTTACAAACGAGTACGAGTTCAACCAATTCAACGCCAAGTAATATGGGGCTACACTCACCACCTGCCTGATGAACGGGCCCGCTTTCCGCTCGCCTTGGACACGCACGCACTCAAGAAAACCCAACGGACACTGAGAGTGGGGCCGCTGCCTTCACTTCGACTGTGATTAAGGCCCCGCCCACCAAGAAAGAATCATCGAGCTTGACTTGAGCTGTTTCCGGTTCTCCTAAAATTAAATGCTATCAGCGCTATCTTTAAAACCCCAGAGCTGCCATTTTCTCCCACCTGAGCGCTGATCGTTTCCTTTCGTTCTTTTATTCCTTCCCTCACTTCCCCCTCTCTGAGGTCAGAATCGACGCTCACAAATTGTATAAAAAGGACTGTATACTTATAATCTCTACTAACTATACCACAGGCTCATTAAGGTGAGGGTGTTGTCCGACGTCTCTTCTGGGATTACTTATTCTTTGAAATTCTTTTTGGCATTATTATGGAGGGGAACTGTTTTCTAAATCTACCGTTTAGGCTTAACTTCGAGAGATTTAACTTGGTTCATGACTAATGGGATTTAAGTGGCGTATCCACGGCTTGTCAAAGTTTACTTAGATCCTTTTGGTGCACCCTAAGTGCTATCTTCACTCTTACCTTAATCGGTCATACTTGGGGTGCATTCAACCGGGGTGTAAAATAATCTTTATATGAAATTAAACCTTGGTACTTTGTTATGCTTTATGTGTTAGGCGTAAACACGTTTTGGTGGCGTTATGTTAGCGCAGGTTAGACTGAAATTGTTATTGAGAGCATTCATTGGAGTTAAATAATGGGGACAGCCATTACGGCGTATCTGACGTTAACTTGGGATTTGGTTGTATCTCTGATTTTTAGGCTGAGAGCATAGCTCTGTATTTAAATTTAAATTATCAGGTTATTTATGTAAATATTAATTGGGTAGGATTGTCGTCTCTCAGACACCATGTATTGTTACTGTGCCTCGTAGGGTTCTTCTAGCCGAAACATTAATAGAATTGGTCCTAAAATTGTATAGTAGGTTAGACTTGAGTTATAAGACTAGGATATACTTGCAAGCAGATGTTAAGGTTATTAAAATAACAACATATGAGGTTTAACCATAGTTGTATGAATAGGTATTTGAACTTAGTAACGTATAGTGATATAAGGTTTACTAGTTTAGGGTTTGATAAAATGTAACTAAAGCTTCAGCTCATGAAATTTAATCATGTTTATATGTAGTTAAGCTCAGTTACGTAAGGTAATGAAAGTGACGGCCTTGCGGTCTAATAGAGTTAACTTTATTTTGGGCTATCATGCTGAATTGTTACCTATAGCCAGTTAGGGCTTAACTTCATATTGATAATGAGTGGAGAGGTAAATGTATAGCATGTATGTGCTTAGGCTGCTAGGATTAGTACGAGGACTCTACAAATTAGTATCTCGAAATATTGACATTATAGGCGAGCCTCACCAATGAACTTGTAACCAGGTATCCACGGGTCGGATCTCTTGAGTGGACCCTGAACTGAACCTTGACTCTAAATTTAACTTTGTAATCTCTGGGTCATATCTTTAATAGAGTATATTCCTATTATGAATATTTTCAGCTATTTAGCTATACTTTGACATTGTACTATGTTTGTTGTTTTTGATATAACTAATAAACTTGCCAACATTATTTTCTTGTATCTCTTCTGCTCTCCTGCACGCTCCATTTGTTTTAAATAGATGAGGGTGAAAGACGGTACAAGACGTCATCCTACCTTAATGGAACGGTGACCACTAATTTGATAGTACTTATCAGACTGTTGAATCTTTTGACCCACTCCATCCAAAGCCTGGAATTGATCATTGGGGGTCCCCTTAATAGAACGGTGGTAGAATCTTCAGTCATCGTCATGAAGAGACCACCTTTCGGGAAATCTAGGGGAGGAGGTGAAAGCCGCATCTTTCCTAACCAACCACATGACAGATAATTAATCAGCTTCACGACATTTCGAGGGGAAGGCTATTCAGGCAGCTACCGTTGCCCTTGCAGTCCAAAAAGTCAGTATAGTAATAGACTAGATTGGTGGGTAAAGGAGAAATTTAAACTGCAAATATTCTCTTAGTCCGCTAGTACCTGCACTAATAGGTTATGCGATTTATCACTGTGGTTTTACTATCTCTTATCATAGATAATAAGGTTACATTTTCTCAAAGTTAGTCTTCTAGACCTAACCCTATAAAATAAAGTGTTACTCTCTTGGTGTTGAAGGTACTAATAAAACTAGTTAATATGTAAATAATAGCTGCTGCTCCTTTTGGAATATATCACTCTTTGACCTTAACTTTAAAATGGCTTATGTCTCCAAAAACTTTCCATTGGGACTTTCTGACACAACTGGACAACATTTCTGGCCCTGTCTAGACCCTAAAGGTGGTGTTAGCATCTTTAGTACAGCAGCCATTAAATATCAAGCATAACCTCTTAAATCACGAATTTTAAAAATAAAACTTACAAGGAACACGAAAATGTTATGAAGAATATTGAATGACATTTTGTTAATATTTAAAGATAAATCTTTATTTTATATTATTTTTAAGAATCCATGTAAAATTTTATTAAGTTTTATTATAGAAATAAGAACTGTAACAAAAAAAGTCTTCGTAATATTTATAAGTAACATAATATATAATTATAATTATATATATATATTTAAAATATTATATATATATAATAATATATATCTGATTGAATTTCTTAGCTGGTTGGATGCTTTTATTAAAATAAAGAGGTAACTAGCTTATAATATTAACTTTGTATTAAAAATTATTTCTCTTAATTTGTTCTGACCCAGTCAAACTTACACTTTGCTAAGTCAATTATTTATACAGGAGAAGAGTTTTAATATATTTAATATCTAAAATTTAGATTTGGAACTTATATTTTATCTAGAGTTTAGAAAATGGAATATGTGTAAACTAAGTATTGTTTATTAGTTTTATCAAACAAAAGCATCCCGTGAAAAATATATGATCTGAATTAGAAAATAATTTGGTACAACAGTTTGTGCTAAGTTTGAAAATACTATGTTGAATTAAATTAATTTTTCTTGTAGTTAAAATTATCCTGATAATATTTATGATCCATCCATTTGTTTATTATTGAAAATTTTTAACATAATTTTAAATATTACTAATCCTCCTAATGAAAAGGTGACAGTCTCGCCTCACTGAAGTTTAGATCACTAACAAATGTAATGAATAATATATTTCTAAATAATTTTTAAGGTTTTTTCCATACAAATGTGAATATATCTAATCTAAATTCTATTTTAATCGACTCTATCTTATAAGTGTAAATATTCGAATATCTCAGATGGATAAAAAAAACACAATAATAACGCGTAAATCTAGGAATCAAGCTTTAAGCAACAATTTGAGTCAAATTTCAAAATTATACTAGTAATTATATGCTTACCTAAATTATTATAGCCCTAATACTTAGGATTTCAAATACGAGTTATATTATTTTAAAATATTAAGTTCATTTACTGATATTAGATATCATTATAACTTAAAATAATATAAACTCTTAGGATACTTTTTATTTTGAAGAAGTGAGTTACAAACACTGTGAAAGGTAGGAGGCTACATATTGGTGAGTTGCATAACCAGTGCTCATCACAATAATTGTTAGGATAATCAAGTTTTTGGGTAAGATGGGACATTCAGTGCAAATAGAATAAACTATAACCACGTTCAAGGTGTTTACTGGCGAACCTAATGAGAAGAGACAGCTGGGAAGACCTAGATTAAGATGGGAGAGGAATATTAGACTGGACCTTAAAGTATGAGATGGATTGTAATAATTAACTCAAGATCGCTTACTTTTATGAGTGTGGAAATAGTTTTTTTGCATTCTTAATGCCATAAGCTGAGTAGAAAATTTGTTATTTAAAATTTTTTGCTTTACACGTAACTAGCTATTAGGTGGTCAAGTATTTTATCAAAAGAATTATTGATATTTCAGACTACAAATAATTTAATAACATAGGTTTTCATTCACATCAATGAATTTTACACTAGAATATTTCTGGCAACATCTATCATTCACTATTATTTGTTACTTTTTATTATATATATAAACTCTAACAAATAAATGTTAGTTTATAAATATTACTTTGTCTTTTCATACATATTAAGGTTATTTGAATTATAGGATTAGAATGAATCATTGTTATAGGTAGGAAAGATAATCGGACTGCTTGAATGATTGATATTGTAGTAAAATATATCCTAGATACACACCAAATTAATAAATTTAGCGTTAAATATAAGAAATAGCTTATTTATATCTACCCAATTATGAAATAGCTGAACATTAATATTGAGGGAATAGTATTCGACGTTATGCTTAAATATAATTTAAATATTTGCTAAACATTAATACATCAATATAGACTCTAGGAAGAGGTGAGTAATACTAGACGTATCCATAAGTATAATCAGTACGATCAGTTTGTCTGTTTGATGGTGTAATTTTTTAAGCAGATTAAAGATTTTTTTGATTGAATGGAACTTCTTCTGTTCTGCTCCTTGTGTTTAAGAATACAGGATAAGCTAATAGGCCTAATATCTCATCAGTGAGCGAAAAATGCTTAAAAATTGACTTACTGTGGTTTCAGATTTCCTTTACTTTCCCTTAACACCTCAGAGGGAAAGTATTTTGATCATAAAAAAATAAAATTGGACTAGATATTTTGATCAATGTCAACGTTTCATGACCCCCTGAAACAAAAATATGGTTTTCTCAATGTTGTCTTGTTTGTCCATTTGTGCTTCGGGCTAGAGCCGTAACTATTTTACCGATTGAGCTAAAACGTGGTAACTGGCGTTTTCATAAGATCCTCCCAAATGGTTTTTTGGAATTAAACATCTACCTCTAAAATTAAGGATGTTTAAGTTTTTTCTAAAATCGCTCTAACGATTTTGATTAAATTTTATATATATACACTGTTAATCATTATAAACATTTTGGAAATTCTCATTTTAATCAAGATGACTTTAAGGGTGTTTTACATGAGGAACGTTTCAATTTTGATTATTTCTAAATAACTATTTGAAATATGAAATAACTTTTATTGTAAAATTGTAGTACTATCAAATAAATACATATTTTATTAGAAACATAATTTTATAAAACCAAAAATTTCTTAGCTTTAAGCAAATATAGTATATACATTTTAATTCATATCTTTGAAAATGAATTTGATTGTTATGCTCTTTGGTGAACAAAGATGGTTTTTTTATCAATTTTTCTGTAACAGTATTCCTAGTTCCTAATGCCATAGAGTAAGTAACAGTATGTATTGTTACATTTATGATCTTTGCTGTAATATTTCTACAACAATGTATAGATCTATTCTTTTATTTTACAAATCTTTTCATTGTTTTGTAAATGTCTATTTTATACTAAAATCCAGAGAAAGTTTGTGAAGCACGCTGTACCATTTATTTGTATTTGTAACAATTCCGATATATTAATTTTTAGTGCATACATATTCTAGGGTGTCCTTGTAATAAAAGGATTTGGAAATATCAACATACCTACTATAAATCTCTTTGTCAACAAGTGTTATGGAGGCGTGCTTTCGGTCATTTTATCTTTCACATCTGAAAATAAATTGTGTTGCTTTCATAAATAAGATATACATATAAGTAACCTGACACCTGTCATTTGATCTTTGTTTTACATATATAAGGCAAAGTTTATATTTATTCTTAGAGCTTAAGGTGGAACGGAAGGGGACGCGAGAAAAGGCCAGTGTTTTTGCGGCAAAATATTTTTTGGCTAAAACAAATAAAACATTGCTCCAATATAAACATAGAATTTAATTTTCTTTACATAATATTATAAAGAGTTTCTTAATATCTTTCATGACCATAGCGGTATTATATGAGAAACCTTTTAAATGAAGAGAAAAAGTTTCATTAAATTCCAGGACACCTTGAACAATATTCAAGAGATGTTTAGGTCACCATGTGAAGAAAATTAAATTCTAAATTTTTAATGGAGCAATATACTATTTATTTTGGCCAAAAATCTTTTACCATAATTCCAGCAAAAACACTAAACTTTTCTCGTGCCCCTTCCATTCCGCCTTAACTAATAGTGAGCAATACTCAAGGAACAGTGCACAGCACATAACTTAGAGAAGATCAATATTTAAATGTAGTTAATAAGGTCTAATTATAATAAAAACATGTATTTTATTGTTCATTGCAACAGTGCCTCCACGTAAGAGAGAAACTTTAGTATGCTTGTATTTGCGTTTTAAAATTAGGTGTTTTTCTGCTATTTTATGATTTTGCGTTTAAGAATAATAAAATTTAAATATGCACAATTTACACGCGAAAACATTTTTTTTTTAATTGTGCATATTTATATTTTATTATTCTGTAATACATTAAAACTATCCATTTTGGTATTCATTACAACAGTGCTTTTACGTAAGGTGTCAATTTGTAATATTCATACATTTTTCTTAAATTTAGATATTTTTTTAGTTATTTTGTGGTTTAACCTTTAAATTAATTTATGTAATCGTCTTTCTTTAATAGTAAATCCAAGCAATTAATTTTTATTTTCATTGACACAATGTATTCATAATAGAACCACTGTTAGCATGCTTACATCTGCATCTTAAATTTGGGTATTTTTTAGCTTTTTATGGTATCGCGTCTTAATTATATTTATCTATTTATTTTCCTTTGGTGAAATATTATAAAAATTAATTTGAGTGTTCATTGAAAAAAAATTTATCTAATAAGGCCACTGTTAGTGTGCTTGTATATGTTCTGTAATTTAGGTAAATATTTTTTAGTTATCTTATAGTTATATAAAATGTATTTATTTAATTTTATTACTTTAACAATAAATTTAAAATTACCTATTTTGTTTTTTAGTGCAACAATGCTTCCATGTAGACAGTCATTTTTTATCGTGCTTGCACTAACATCTTAAATGTTCGCATGTTTAAGTTATTTCATGGTTTTGCGTATCAATTTATTTTTATTTAGCTTTGTTTCTTGCTGTTCTTGGATAAGCTATACAAGTGCTGTTACATAAATAGTAAACATCAAGGAAATACGCGTAGGTGTGTGGTATTAGACTGTCTTTATAGGTTAAGTGATGCTAAATGTCCTCCCATTCAATTAGTGTAAACACATTTTTCACCGCCTTTTTCAACTTAATTGTCTTTATGATGTTTACTTCAAAATAAGGTTAGGAATGAGTAAACCTTAGGTTATAAGAAATAAACTCGTATTTGAATAGAAGCAGATTAATTAAAAATTTTGAATTTTATAAAAAAAATCTCAGTAAACCAAGTCGAGGATTCTAACCTGATTGCTGTATTGACGTTGAGGAAGCGGAGTGGACCAAAAAGCGTACTTGGACTCTAGCATCCCATTCCCTATTTCAGGCCAACTTGACTAGATTATATTAACATTATTCCACATGCCCACTAATGCAATTGAGAGGAATTCAACTGTTCTCATAAATTATTGAAGAAAATTAAGACCTAAAATATAGAATTCTGATAGGTTAATAAAGAGTAATTTTACTAATTTGTTTGTCACTTTACTTCCAAGCAAATGCAGCCACATTTAATATATATTTTATTTTTATAGGTCTTTTCCTCCTATTATGATTAATTACACATAGTCTGGATGGGTGAAAAGATGAGTTGCACAAAGGATTTCTACTATAGTAATTGAATATATTTATTACAAGAAATCTAAGTTCCAATGACCGGCAGTTAAATGAGGACGATACGGCTTCATAAACTCCACCTGCCAGGAGATCGTGGTAGACTTAAATGGTACTAAGTTCTCAAGAAAATTGTGTTTTTTTAAGTTATATAAAAGTTTATAGTAAGGTTAAATCTTAATTTTTATTCCCTTTTCCTTATTTTGTATATATAGTATTTATTCTATGACGACGACATGTTTCGATGATTTAACACCATCTTTAAGTCTTATTTGTATTAAGGATGATTGATTTTACTTCATATTCTTGGAAATTTTGTGAAATTTTACGGTTGTATATGGAATAATGTTTAGTGAGATTAATAAACCAGATTAGAAAATTATATTTGAAAATATATAGTCTACTATTGTTGGTTTATTAAAATATATATATAAATTGTTGTCATAATTTTATATTTGTTGCGCCGTGCAACTTAAGTAAAAGTTGAGTTATTATTCTTAACCATAGAGAAATATTTTATTTACAGGTATGAAACATTTTTTTTTTCATTAATATATTTTCTTTTTATTTTTTTATATTCATCTTTTATCATAAATTGTCCGTTATAATAGCTGGTCCAAACACAAATTTTATCTACATTATTTGATTGAGCTTGACTTGGAGTTTAACTGGACTTGAGAAACATTTATTTTTATTGGAATGTTATTGTTGTTAATTCTCATTTAAATCAACAAAATTGCCTGTAATTCTTAAATTAAAAGTTAAGTAGTCAATTACCCGACAATATTACTTACGTTTTGTTTCGCGCATACATTATTAGTAAAAAAGATACAAATATGTTTGGATATGTTTTAGTTCACGTTTTATAATTTCAAAAATTGGAAAAATGATCATAAAATGTGTTTGGATAGTTTTTTTTTTAATATTTACATTAATTATTTTGGTGTTTATATTTTTAATGATATTACAATACCAATAACATAAAACTAAATTAAAACCATTGTATAAATTTTTAAAGGTTTACCTATTTTCAAAAATGTGTTATCTTTAAACAACTTTGTATAATAAACACAAATATATTCGGCTAGTAAATTTAGTTAGATTCCAAATAGATTTATAAATTTCAAATTTTCAAAATTATTTAATAATAGATGAACATTAAAGGTTTTTCTTTTAAATTAATTTTAATTTACAATACTATTTACCATTTAAAGCATTCCCTGATTCACATTTTCAACAAAGCCGTAAGGTAATTTTCAAAACAATTTAAATTTAAAAAAAATTTGAAAAGTTAATTGGATACATACTAACATTAAATAAACCTAATTTATTATCCAAAGCATTACCAAGAAACTTATTTCAAATAATCTTGTGGAGTCAATTTCCAAAAATAAGATTTATTCAAAAATTACAACTTTGATAATTTTCATTAATTATACATCTAAAATTAAAATCATGGTTTCTGCTTGAATAATGACCATGGAATGCATTAAAATATATCATGCGTAAGCCCATTTATAAGAATAAAGATGGGCTAATATAAAAAGAAACTTGGAGATAGCATAAATTGTAAGACTACTTTTTTTAATGTAGGGACACACAAAACGTACCCAACTATCATTATTTTAAACCAAAAACTTATATGCTAATTTAAAGAACGTTTGAATTTTTTCTATAATCATATATATATATATATATATATTTAGAAAAAATATGATTATCATGTAAAGACTCGCAGATAAAACATTTTTAACCAAAATATTTTAACCATTTTTGCATATTTCTAATTTAAATACATATAAGCAATCTACCGTTAGCCAATGCTTTTACACTAAAAAGTCTATAGATATATTGGTTATAGGCCTACATAACGTTCTCATTGTGTTCATTTAAATCAAAATATTAGAAATTCTCAGAAAATTTCAAATTTAAAAAATTATTCTTCATTTAACTACTATTTAATGATTGTTTACCCTATAAAACAAAAATCTTCTGTTATTAGGGATATAAAACTCCACAAAAATCCATTTTAGACAAAACCATTTGAGCCATTTTTAAAAGTTCTTAATTTTTCAAAAAATACTTTTCAGTAAACAATTATGAATTTGAGGTCTAGAATTAAACTTAAACTATACCTCGAGGTATGCTTATATGTATAACATCTAGGCAACAAGTTTTAACAGAAATCTTATAAGCATTATGGCTATATAATTACTATCCCCATAGACAAACATACTTTGGAACAGAGAGAATAAAAGGACACAATTTTACGTTTCAGGGGAGCATAAAACGTAAATATTCATCACAATATTAAAGTCGAAAATTTCGATGGTTATAATATTTTTATTTATATGAGAAAGTTAAAATTTATTTCTTATTCAATCATTTACTATAACTATTTTCATAGTGTTATTTTATTAGTTTAAAATATTTATTATTTATCTTTATATACATTTTTGATACATTAATAAATGATTAATTTATTTTAATTTTACTAATACACGATATAGTGACAACAAATATAATTCTTTACGGTCATACATCTACCAAATTGTATCGCATAATTTAAAAAATTGTATAATTATAAGCTATAACAGTGATATAATGTTTTCAAATAATTAAAGTTTACGGGGTTTTGAGGATCCAAACTGAATCTGTACGATTTTTTAATACCATTGTTAAGGTAAAGTGTTAAATGTACGGGGCTGATATTTTTATTACGATACATTCATTCGAGATGATAATTTTTAAGGTAATATGACCCAAACTAAATGTTTTGAGAAATGTTTGCTAAGGATAAAGAGGAAAATAATAATATTAAATAATAATAAAATCTTTTTTTTCCATTATAACTATCACACCTATGTCATATTCTATAAAATTATGTCCTTTATTAATAGTCCATACCAATACAATATGTGGTGACTTTTTATTATATTGTATTAGAATAAACATATTTAAATCATTTTTAATATCTAAAACATGAACGCTAAATTAAATATCGACAAAATTCAAACTATATTATAAATAATTTAAGTATACTCTTTTGTAATTCTATCTTAAGAAAAAATTAATTATATTGTAAATAGAATCGAGCTCAAGTAAACTTGCTATATAAGAAATAATTTTTTTCCTAAAGGTTTTTTCATATTATTGTTTAAATGTTTAGCTAAAATAATTTAAAATATTTTCATATGAACCTGTTATGATAAAATTGAGGGTTAGTGATTTTCAACACATTAAACTATTTTATATAATAAATAAACTGTATAAAAGTTTACCTATACGTACCGTTTATCATTTACTGGTATTATTTCTTCTTCCATACTATTTAATCTTGTAATAATTTGTTCATTTATACATTAAAATTTAAATACAAAATTATAAATATAACTAAAATAATGAATATATCTGAATTATTGACTAATTTAGAAAGATTTTTAAAAATATAGTATTCAAGCTAACAATAGAAAAAACATTCTTTTTACTGATTCATCCCATACCGTTAGTAAGTTATCACTAATATTTTGACACTAGATCATTGACAATAGTTTAAAAGTGACAAGTATCGTTTTGACCAAGAAATTTTCTAATTAGAAATTATAATACACCAATTTTGAGAAAATAATATTTTTAACATTCAATATTTATTCGTCCCAGTATTAATATTTACAAGACAACTCAGCCAGTTATTTTCACATTTGAAATAAAACTGAAAAAAAAAGTTTAATAAATATACCCAAGTAGCATTAACGAGTGTGGACAATTTCTTTGTATGTCTATTAATAGTTTGGCAGAATGTTGGATGGTTTCTTTTACAAGATATTACTCTGCAAAAAAAATTTATAACCATTCCCGCTTAATTTAAATATAAGCCACACCCTTTGCTTTTTTTATTTCCAAAACCAAATCATCCGTTACAAGAGTCTCCAGATTCTTCTGGAAATTCTGCTGGACACCCTTTCCCCAGCTTCTATTGTCCTGGAAACGAACACCTCAAGATTGGCGGAGAAAGAGGGGTGGCATTACTTTCATAGGGGCTACGGAGGAGGAGAGTGAGTTCTGAATTGGAAAGGAACAAGACCATTGAATACCCCCAGACCTAAGAAAGCATTTTTTAACGGTTCTCCTGACGTATTTAAATGGTGATAATGATCGTACTGGACTGCTAGCTCTCACAACTTTTAAATCATTTTGGAAAATTATCTTTTTATGGAAACATATTTGTATTTCTATGCTAACAGTTCTTACAGTGCGATTGAGAAAGAAATGTTCTTTTAAAAATTATAAAATTAAAATATTGTGTTCAATAGTTAGAAGATAACACAAGATCATAATTTTTACTTTCATGAGATTGATATTCTCTGTTAAAAAGATTCACTGCAGAGCGAGTAATTTTGACTTATACTTTTATAAAAGTAGTTTTAGTAACTTTTGATAGTGTCATTTGACAACTTGAATGATCTTCCGACTGTAGTATATTTATGAAACCAATATTGACGGTAGCCTCACACGTATTTGAATTTAAGGCCATATCTCTCTAAATATAATCATTATTTTTTTTTAATACGGATAATTTATTGACGTGATACACAAGATTATAAAGAGACTAATAAAGGGTGTAATGCAAGTCATTAATTTCTAGTTGTAAGCATCTTGCAGTTTAAAAATAATATAAACCGTATTTTCAATTGTAAATAAGACCTACGTGTCAAAACAAAATAAATCCCTAAGTTTGTGTTTTGGAAGTATTTTATTATAATTTTTATTTAACACATTTTTTAATAGGCAAAGATAGGGAAGGTAATAAGTCAAAAGAAATACACTCATTTTAGCGCTAAGAAGAGATTGTGTGTTGTGACTTATATGATAAAATCAAGTTATATGATTAACGAAATGGTGGTGGCAAGGTCTAAGACGTGAGGCTTGTAGATTACAACATTTTCAATGACTGGGAAGTTTGTGGTACAAATGTAAATTGGGTACACTCCATTGAACTTATCGCTGTGGTTTTTTCATTCCCTCTCGACTTTATTGTGGGTGAATTTTCTATTAAATCTCACTTATCTTTCAAAGCCATGAGATTAATCAACTACTATTACTTACAGACAATGGAGGGCTCATGGACGAATTGTCAGTGTCATCTGATCTTATTTCATTGTAATGGGAAGATTGGGGGTTCAAATACCAGTCAGGTGTAGTCCTACTGAATGATTTCACTCTCTACCTTTATGCAAATTCATATACACTCTTTCTAAATTCCACCTTTCTCATCCCTACGCCATTTGTGTAAGAATGCAAGTAGCCCTAAGGGAAAAAATTATTTTACGGGGCTGTCGATAGGATCAAAGACCACTGCGTCTAAGGTCAGAGTCAGGGATGTCTACCATTAATCTTTGTAGCTACGAAGGAACGTCTATTTTTTATTTTGTTACAAACTTCTCATTGCCGGAATTTTGGTTGTTTCCCAAGTTTCCAATACAGAGATGGAAGGAAACCCCTGATAGAGTGCAGATTTCTGTAGCATCGTGAATTTAACATGAAGTAGATGAGAATGGCCATGTGGGTGAAGATGTATGTGTGGACATGAGAGAGAGGAATTTTCTGGGAGAAAGGCATCATGGGATACCAGAGGAGTTTTTAGTGACAGAAAGAAAAGAGACACCCCTTCACATATACATTGAAAAAAAGGGGAATGGAATATAAGGGAGCTAGAAACATAGAATATACTCTTTTTTTTTGGGGTGAATGAGGGGGTGGGTGTTTTTTTAAGGGAGCAAAGGGCGTAAAAGCCCGCACCAGCCCACGAAAGTGCTTCAGGTTCCTGATATATGGAATTGCAGACTCAGCTCTCACACACACACCCACCCTCTCCACTATCCCCAACTTCTGAAACCCTAAAAAAAATTTCTAAACCGCCCTTCACCTTTTTAGAAAAAAAGAAGCAATTCTAACCCACCAACCAAACTACCAACCTCTCCCAAACCCTCAACTTCTCTGCTTGCGCTTCTTTTTTTTTTTTCGCTTCCACCTTCAACTTCTACCCTTACTTCGATTTTCCTTTTTTATTTTAATTCCTACTCAGGACATACACAGAGAGGCAGTTCTGATAATGGCGACTTTTTCTCTTTTCACCCATTTCTCCATGTCTCTCTTTCTCTCGTACATGCATTCGCAACAGGATGGCCAGAGAACGAGAGAGACAGAACTATTGTATTTAACATCTAATCTTTTTTCTCTCTTTACCTACCCTTAATGGGGTTCTTTCTCTATCATTTCTATATTTTCGTTCTAGCTATTTCATTTTAACGCTGTCCTTTTTTAACATCTTCGTTGAGTAACGCCAAACTATTCAACCCCTCCACTTTTTATTTTGCAGTAGAAAAAAGGAGGGGGGTGAGGTTTTAACACGTCTTGTCTTGCAAAAAAAAAAAGAAAAAAAAAGAGAAACGTATTCATATTTTTTTAAGTATGTGCTTAGAAAGATGTATTTTTTGTAGAACGTTATAACATACATCCTATTCTTGATACTAAAGGTTTAAAGAATAATAACACTTTGATTTGATATCTACTTTTATTTGCAAGTTAAGGAAGAGTAACGAATTATAGTCTAATAGAGATGGATATTCTTTTATTCTTTTTCCCAAAACTACCATTCATTTGAATATACTGACCACGCTGGCTTGAGTAGATATTCTTTTTTATTCCCACTCTTCTGATATTTTTTTTGCTTTAAAAAAAATTGTTATAGAACACATCTTTTCTTAAGCCTTTGAAAAGGAATGAAACTAAATGAGATTTTTTTTTCATCTGACGGTGATTTTGATTAATGGTTTTTATTTTGAATTGAGGCTGAGAAGAGACGTGAGATAGGGGGGAATTTTTTTTTATCTAGTATGTTCATAATAAAATGTGTTTCTCCTTGAAACTGAGACTAATATAAACTAAATTCAGACGTACCCGGGGTTACCTGGCGTAACTATGCAATGAATTGCGTGTTTACCCTAAACAACGCTTTTCTTTGAATACACGAAAAAATCTCTTTATTTTATTTCTTTTGAGCCAGTTTTTAATAAATTTAAAAAAATTCTAGTCAAATTTTTAATCATAAGCTTCTAAATGCACGTGTGTGTGTGTGTGTGTGTGCAGAGGGTAAACTAATTTTTAAACTTCAGTCCCCAGCGTTTGGTAGATATCTTGAAATGCTCACGGCGGACAGTAAAACGGACAAACAAACTCTTAATTTTACTTATAAAAATTAGTTCTGTGAACAGTAGACTCTAAACATTTACAACTACATAATGCTGAGAATGATGTCATCACATTTCCGATACCAAAGTCTTAAGATTCTTCCTTATATTTAGAGTTTAAATATTTCCCACAATTTCTCTTAAGTAGTTTATTTTTTCTTTGTTATCAATTTATAAAACAAATACAAACTTATTTAAATATATATCATTTTCCTAGAAATTAATTTTTGTTCAAGTGTCTTAAGATTGATGTAAATGTGTTTTTTTAATCGCTCTAATTACTCGATTGATTGCTTATAAACTGCAATTAAAATTGTTTTAAAATGATCTGATTAATGAAAATTATTTTGAACTGCCACCATATTAAAGTGATAAGAGAGATTAAAAAGAAAACATATTCTCTTCATACATCGTCCAGCCGGGTTAAAAGAATGCGCCTTCTAAATTTTCTTAAAACTGGTCAACGAATTTGACAGCTATCGCAAAATAATCATTAAAAACATACAAACAAATGAAATGCCATATGGCTAAGTCAAAACAGGAACTATTCACTCTCAGAACAGTAAATTTGCATATACAGTATTTATTGTTTCACTAAAATTATTAAAATAATGTACAATGCACAAAACAGGACCTGGGAGTAGTCCTTGAAAATAAACTTCTAAAGAACAGTTTAAAAATATATGTTATTATAATACTAAAGAGAGTATTGTTCTCCTTGACTGAAACTTCAATTTTTAATTAGTTTATATAATTAAAAAAATACCTAGTGAATTAATAATAGGCTACAATTATAAAATATTGTACCTAAATCCTTTGAACATTATGTACATTTTTGCTCCAATATGTAATTTATAGATATTGTTTGATTGGTATATGAAAAAATATAAGATCAATGCATTGCATTTAACATTTGGTTCAAATAGCTAACGTTCACAAATAGACTTCTTCGGTGTTCACATGTTCTAACGTGCTACTCTCTCCCTTATTTATAATATTAAATGTATGATGTATATTTCGTTTTATCTAAAAAAAATTGTTTCGAAAAAATTATTTACAGTAATTTTCCAAGATTTAGAATTTTTTTTAGACTGATTTAACACATGTTTTAACCATCTGAGACATCAATTTTTCATAACAATTAACACATTTTCTTATGAGATACATGCTTTGTAATGTTATTGTTTACTAATTAAAAACATTCTTCTGTATTCTAAATTGATATGCATGTTGACTAAACGTCAGTATCGCTAGTCTTATTCGTTTATGACGAGATGGTCAAAGTTAAATCTCCAGCCGGGAGTCATAAGTGATTTATACTAAAATATTTATACCCTAGTTCTCCGAAAATGAAGATACAATTTATTTTCTTAATGCCAAAAGAGTTTATGGATATATTAGATGTACACTAAAACCTGGTACCAATTAAAGGTTTTCTATAAAAAATCAGGCCAAGAAAGATTT
>JBCFYV010000012.1:60732795-60751738 GCA_039000515.1 Timema cristinae | reverse complement strand
ATTATATATTGTTATTCTTGTTTTAAATTTGTAAATTGAAACATATTTATTCGATATAACGACTAATGAGCAAATGAGACTATAATTAAATTATAATCAAAATTAATTAATAATAAATGCAATACACAATGTACATGCATTTTAATATAAAATTTTTTAAACATTGAAAATATTTTATAACATTTAGACTGTGTTAAATGATCCCATAAGGGGATTGATGGTACAAGGAGAAATGACTAAATATTTCACCCATTGGTGCCAAATATTAAGATTGGTTTAGATGACAGAGGTGTAATTCTAGTGGAAATATACATAAATATTTGTGGAAAAATAATAAAAAGCAATTTTGGAAAAAAAAATTTGTTACACATAAAACTGAAATTCAGACCCCAGCTGCTCCATAAATGTTATACTTGACAAGGAGAGGATTGACAGCTTTGTTTGTGTGCTCACAGAAAATGTATTATGAAATATATTTGTTTTAAAAGCTTTGTGGCCACATTTTCTAAGGCACTGCTCTTGCAATAGACTATCGATATTGCCGATAATAGGGTGATCAAGGTTCGAATCCCAGTCAGGTGTACTGAGGGTTGATTTTCCTAACTGGTTTACCCCTTCTACTCCACAACAATGTGGATACACTTCTTATAAATTTAACTTCCATCATCAGCTTAATTAATTTATATGCATATAACCTGAACAAGCAGTAAGTCTAGATGATTGAAAATAAGAGTAGGAAACCTAAAAAGAAACTATTACTAACCTGTTGTAATAATTCAAGCTCAAATAACATAGCGACCTTCAGTAATTTTGATTTACATTTTTCTTTATATTTGTGGTCTGCTTTAATTTTACCTATAAATTGATGATTTCTTTATATGTTTTCACTGCATCTTAATACTCATCAGGGTTATTCACATTTTATAGCACTCATAGGACAAGCATATATAATTTATAATTTCGCTGATATGTGATTTACTCAGTAAAAATTAACCGCGGCCCACCCATCCAGGATTATATCCCATACCTCCTAATCACTTAAAAAAAACTCAAACAGAACAGCTTGACGTATATTTGGCGTACCCACCAACACGAGTAAAATTTCTTTAACTTTTTCCGATCAAGCACTTCCAAAAGTGGGTTGAAATTTGATATTTGCAAAGATACTAAACCACAAAAGGACATTCTCTGGAGGGTGAAAAACTTCTATTCATGTTAAGGCTCCCCCTTCAAGATAGGTAAATATAAAGAAGAAGAGACCGTTAGAACAAGATCATTTAATTTTTGCCCCCATCATCCATTCAAAAGGGCAAGGTTCAAATATCTGGTATTTCCCCTTTGACCTGTAGGGCCTCTTACCCTCTCCCCATTCATGTCTGGCTCAGGGCTGCCCAATCAGTGGTTCTTCAGTAGCCAAGAATCATTTTACATTTCCTGAATGTTTATCTTAAAACCTGGTCACTAGCCCAAATCTATAAATTAGACCATTGCCTTTTTTGTATGTAATATGGCCATACATTTTTGATAAAATTCCCCAATTTGTATATGTAAATATGAGCCGTAAAATCTTATCTTAGTTTAAAACCAGCATCAGTGGTGACTCAGAATAATGTAGGGCTCATCTAATATTCTTTACTGTACTGGTTGGAGTTCAAACACTAAATGAGAGTAGTGGTAGTCGGTTTTATTAAAGGATTTTCCAATATTACTTCACGTAAGATTCGGGTGTACTTCCCCTAAACTCTTCTTTCCTCATCCCTAAGTATTTGCGTGGTTCATAAGATATAAATGCTTATAATCCGAGCATATTATGTAATGCCATTTTTATAATTTACTTTTGAAATATAAAATAAATATGTACACAAACATAAGCAAATATAAACATAAAGTAATGAAAAAATTGTAACCTATCTTAATTTAAGTTAACTAGGTTTATAAATATCATAAAACTCTCCCTAATTCACCCACGAGATTCCTCCCTAAATCATCACCAAAATCCAAATTCTTCATAACAATTAAATAAAAATAAATATATTTTTCCTATTCGGAGAGATAAGATACCATTATTTTCGATAGGCCTAATACTATATATAACTAAGATAGGTCCTTTGGTTTCTTAAATAACTTTCTCCCTTGGCTAATTTAATAAAAAAAAACATAAAGGGTATTGGTTCTCAGAAAGTAGGTTCTATTTTTATAAGTTATTTTATTTTAGAATTTAAAAAAAATCTAAAAATTGGCGTTTTCATAGAAATATTCTGTTATTTTCAATTTTCCAACTATGTACAGCTTTTATTTCTTATGCGCTATTAGTTGATCGAATTTCTACCTTGCTATCTTAAAATAATACGAAAACTATGGGCACAAAATGCTTTTAGATTAGTTTGTGTGATTAAGTGGAATAACCAAGAACCGAATTAAAATAACATTCATTAGAACAGGTAAAATTTTAGAACTTTCCCTTTAATAAGGTATATCCATTTGTGTTTATTTAGTTTGGCACTGAATCTTAATATACGCCCAAATTATCCTCGTATGTTTGAATAGGGATAAGAAATATTGGATTTACGTGAAACGTGCCTGCATTTGCTTGGGGGGAGGGTATATCCATTTGTGTTTATTTAGTTTGGCACCGAATCTTAATATAAAAATTTAAACCTCTCCTTAATAATGGTAAAAGATAAACACATATAAATATTTTGATAAATGTTTGTGATACAATTTTTTTTAACACCGCGTCTTTCTACACGTTTATGTTATACGATTATGTACTAACTACCTAATGGTTTTAGGTATTAGGAAATATGTATTCAGAGGAAGTGTACCCGCATTTGCATGGAGGGGAATGGAAACCAGTTTTAGGAGACCACACTCAATACACCTGACCATGACTCAAACCTCAATCTCCTCGTCATTGACAGTCTATTCTACCGCAAAAGTAGCGCATTAGGCCACGTGGGCACCGAAGTGGGTCCCATATAATTGAAGGTGTCGATTAACATATTATGTACATCCAGTTGTATTCAAATGCTAGATATACGGTGTTAGAGACTTGTTGAGAATAAACAACAACTTTGATAATGGAATCTAATCCGGAACTCCCTGTGTTAACGTGCCAAAACTGTTCGATTGAAATATTTAGAATGGATTTTCCTAATTTAAAGTTGATTGTAACATGTCTCTTAAATGTTTCACAACCTTTAGGTGGCCTAGAAAACTATCGCACTCTGTTTTGTTGCTTTATAGACTGCATCTGGTATGTTTTTTAAGTTTTTATGAAGAGTTAAGTATGAGGATGGTATACAAGTAATTTAGAGGCACTGTAGTCAATTTTGTGCTGGGAGAGAGTGGGAATCTATTTACGAAAAAAATTGTTCATTATATTTAACTGGATTATAACATAAAGTTTTCCATCTTCGACCTTAAAGAGTATTGTATGAGCGAAGCTCTATTTCATGAGGCCACCCTCTCCCACCCAGTGCGTGTAACTTGTGCGATATATGGTTTATACATGGTCCACCCCTGAAAGATGAGCTAAGATATCCTCCCCGGGAAGATGGCACCAGTGTGAAGGGTTGTTTAAAAGGGATGCAGTCCATCTTATACTGGAAAAACCTGCCCTTTCTAATGACCCGTGCTGAGCTGGCCCGCAAGATACCTTGGAGACTTGAATGAGGAGGTTAAAGACGAACCTTGACCCAATATATTGATTCCGTTTTATCTGTCTCACGTCATGCCACCAATACAGGCCATCCAAAAATCAAATTATCTACTATAAAACCACAGGAAACTCCTAAACTTATTATAGAGTAAATTATTTAAAATAGAGAAGAATTTATACGGTTCCAAAACAAGTCATTATCAATATGGGAGTTGGAAGTTATTATTTTTAATGTGATACAAAGTATAAATGAACAATGAACATGAAACTTTCAAGGTAATGTCAAAGCAAAATTCTTGGTTAAGATTTATATTACTGACCCGTAACATTACTTTGAATTTTTATGTTTTTTATAAAGTTCAGTAAATATTGTTAAAGGTGATAGGGCTAGAGGAGAAAAACGAATTAGAGGTCTATTTCTCATACATCTGAATTTATCTATGCTTACATGATATGTAATTTAACCTATATTAAATTTAAATTTTAAAATGATAATTAGAAGCATTTATAAAGATTTTTTTAAATGTCTTATATTTAGTGATAAAAGCTGCTTCAGTGGCCTATTTGTCTAAGACAAAGATTTCTAACCCTATATCCACGGATGCCATGGTACCCACCGAGCCTTTTGCGTCTACCCACCACTTTTTGACCACAGCTGAAAAGTTCTTGACTTATCATTTTAATCTATCACTCTTCCGACAAAAATCAGGTTTGTGCTTATCTCCAGGTATGCTGTTATCAAGCAGTTAGTGAGTGAAAGTCCCCCTGTTTCAAATCCCCCCTCTCATTCCTCTTTCTTTACCAGCTCATTTTCAAAGTGTACTCTATTACTCGGAGATATCATTCTACTCACTAATACTATGCTAATACTTCCTATTTCCTTTGTAAATATCTTGGTATGAGGCTACCGAACTTTTTTGCCTGAATAAACACAGAATAAATATATATTTTAAAAATGTACCCAAGCACCAATATGGTGGTGAGTAGTTAACTAGTTCTTTTTGTCTTTAACAAGTAGTATAACGAGGTTATAAAAATAAAAATAAATTTAGTGAGATACTACATATCTGTTGAAAATGTCTCGAGATTTTATTCGTCCTTAAATACGTTTTAAATAATCTAAAGTTGCTCTAAATATCTAAGTCAAAGCTAAGGAGATTTTACCTTTGAATTATCTATTGAAGCTACAGGCACTATTATAAAAATAAATAGTATAGAACTCCGCACTGACTTTCTTGATCCATTGTCTAAATTTGAGATATTTACTTAAAACTCGTAATAATAGTGAAATGAAATAATATACAGAAGAAATCCCGAGATTAAATTAAAATATATACTTACGTAAAACATTTTTTGACGCCCAGTTTTAAATTCTATAATTTTATTTTTAAAGAGTTAAAGTCCTCACTTATATATTTGGACCAATAAAAAAAAGGTCGCTATTGAGTACCCAAAGGTCAACCCTTCTTATTAAAACTTCAACTTCCGGTAAAAGTTTTCAACATTTTATTAGGGGTTGCACATCTTCATGTCACCGCATTACTATTAAATTCCTCATTTACAAATTTTGAAAATTAAATTAAGTAAATATTGACTATTAAGTCTAAAATGATAGAGATAGATCATTGCTGTACAACAATTTCCCCTCATAGGTTAAAAGAAAAAGATCAATTTTTTGTGAGACTTTACTCTAAGGCATTATAGAGATTATTGCGTTAACATTTAAGTAATAATATATTATCTGTTAAACAAAACATCACACAATTATATTAATATATTTGCCAACATCTTAGAAACTATTCTTTTTATAAAAATATTTTTAAATAAAAGATTTATATTCTTAATATTACTAAAATTTTGCATAAATAATTTATCTAGTTTCTCAAATAGCTTGCATTGATATGGAAATTTTCGCTTCTCTGGAATACTCTAAAAGTCATTTTCATGGGAAAATGAAAATATTAATTTAGTTTATAATCTTAATCAACACCTAAATAAGAATTTTAATCAAAATCATTTTAGCCGATATTGAGAAAAACGTTTTCTTCTTTCAACCTTCAGAAAACTACTCTTAATTTTATGGTTGGGCAGACACACAGACAGACGGCATTGCAAACACAAATTTTAGTGTTCTGGGGGTCATGAAACATCGACATCTATCAACATTTCTGGCTAAAATTTTGTTGACGGTCACAAAACTTTACCTTGAGTGTTTTAAAAGTTAAAAAAAATATATATGTATATATATTGGCATATAAATTGAAAATTATTGTTTTTATAAACCACAAACATAAATCGTATTATTTATAAGATCAAATTATCAGAATTAGTTTGAGCTATACGTTATGAAACCCAATAGTCAGAATAGTAAATAAATGAATGTGTATCACAAACTGATACGTGATGGTTTTCCACAGGATCAGTCCTGATAGCTGAATAAAGTTCAATTAAGTGGAAAATGATTGCCTGGATATGGGAATCAAACCCAGGAACCCTTGGATTTGCACACCAATGCTCTACCACTGGGCCACCCTGGCTTGTTTCGTATCCAGGACCATCTTTCATTAGTTGTTGATGTGATTATTCTGAATATCGGCAACTTAGAGCTATCTACAATCACAGTCTACGGCGACTTGTAGCTGACATTATGCTACCATATCATGCACCACATACAAACTTAACACAACAACAAGTGAAAGATGGCTATAGATACGAGACAAACCAGGCTGGCTTAATGGTAGAGCATTGGCACGCAAGGCGAAGGGTCTCAGGATTGAGTTCCGTGTCCAGGTTACCATTTATAGATAAATTGAATATAATATAAATGGTTCACTCTAATCAAATATACTTGCACTTAAATGATTACAAGAACATTTAAATCAAAAATAGCTGATAAATAAATAATTCATTCTTAAATAAATTTTCCTCATAAAAATAAACCTATTTATTTATTCCTAATATTATTCGCTATTGAGATGTATTTTTGAAAAATATATTAGAATTTTTAAAGATTTCAAATTAAAACGGAGAATTCATCACTATACTTATGTGAATTTTTTTTGCAAACACAATTGTATTACTATATATTTATTTCCCATAGCCCAGTCTAAGAAAAATCTAATTTTAAATATAGAAATAATATCAGGAACGCTTTCTTTGTGTGACCATATTATATAACATCTACATATTAAGTTTAAAATAATACATTCTTCCTTTTGTATCCATTCCCAAGTAAATACGGAGCTATCAGCCCCCTTTTATGTCATTCGGGGGAACATAAAACTTCAAAATCCATTATATTTTTGAAAAAACAATATTTATATTAAAGAAACAAAAATCACCTGAAATGTTTGTGATAAGATGGTAAATATAAAAGAATTATTGTTAACAATATGTCAATTATTAATAATGGTCGTTTTTTAATTTCTGTTTCCTAGTAATTAAGGGAAAAGTTATTTATTTATTTCGTTTTACTATTGTTCGGGTTAAATGTGTCCATATTAATTCATACAATAAGAGGGTAGAGCTGAAACTGTGATTCGTTTTAGAATATAGAGGGAATACGTGAATCTAGTGACGAAAGAAAAAAAGAAAGTACAGTACCATTTAGTAAAAACATCAATCACTACACCACATTGGGATTTGAATCCCGATATTCCCATCAACAGAAAAATAGACCAAATGCACTTGGGGTTTAGTTTATGTGACCAGTGATCTAACTTATTTTAAATCAAATTATCACTTTTAACACAGTGATTAATAAAATAATACGGGTGAGTAGGGTTGTTAATTGTCGCCAAATAAGACTGGTGAAGGATTGGGAAAGCAAAAATAATAGTTGGTATAGTAAACCGTTTTCCATATTTTCCAAGCCAAAAATTTAAATATGAATCTTGACTATTTCGTTAAGTCAATTACAATAGTAATCTCTAAACTACTAAATCACCGGTAGATATTTCTTATGTTCACGTAAATAATTGAAATTATGAATTCTTACGTATTATAGAGAGAGTATTAAATTAAATTAAATTAAATGTAGTAGTTGCCTTTATCATGAAGAAATAAAAAATAAATACATTAGAGGTAAAATAGCCTAGTTTTACCTTATTCATCTGTCACAATAACTTTTAAGCGACTCAATTATTTGCTGGTTCAGAAGAACTTGGCTAAATTTTAAGGTTTTTATAAAACAATTAATGATTAAAATGTAACCAGATATTCGTCCCATTATATACGTTGTAGGCCTGATACTATTTTTTTATTATTATTATTATTATTATTATTTTCATATGTGACTGTCTAAGGTTAGGTTATTTTATTATTTCTTGTGTATGTGTTTGCCTTCTATTACTGATATTAACATTATTCGAGATATTAGAGTTTTTGCCTGAGGTTAAGAGAGTATTTAAGTCATACTCTGAGGAAACATTGAGTTTCAAAAAGAGTGTCTTATCTACGCCTAAATTTAAGGTATTTAAAGTAATAAAATCAATTATATACCGGATCATAGCTTGGCAATGTCCGTGACACCTCGTGGGGCCCGTGAGGGGGATGTCCCGTGGAACCTTCGTCTCTTGGAGGAACTGGCGGAGGGTCAGGAGAGGTCTTGGGACAGCACCCTCAGGTGGGGGCTGATACGGGACGACGACTTGTCGCAATGGAGTGCCCTCATCATCGGACCCAGAAATACGCCATTCGCGGACCGGGTGTACAGTCTGGGAGTGGTGTGCGGGCCTGCCTACCCTTATGTTGTCCCAGAGTTCAGGTTCGTGTCGGAGATCAACCTGGAGGGTGTTGACCAAGTCACCGGAGTCGTTGATACTAAGGTTCGTGGCGTCTTCTAGCCCAGCGATTGTTATTATCTGTAACAATCAGTGGTAACGCCATATAATTCATAAGTTTCACTATACAGAAATGTTGGTGACGAGATCCCTACTAGTCTTCAATATCAGTCACACTGGGTTTTGGGAGATGGAGGAAATTAATGGTTCTACGTGATAACTATGGTTTTTTCATAATCTCTCCATGCTGATGTGGGTTCACTTCCTAACGCTTCACTCCTTAATCCTAAAGCTAATATCAAATCGTTAATATCCTCAGTTAAAAAGAATGTAATATAAAATGAGAGGATGGAAACTAGCAGAACTCATTAAAAAATTCCAAAATAGTACCTACTTGAAAATCTATAAAAATCCCCAATCTGGTAGTATTATTAGTCCAGTTGATTTGTGCTAGGGCAGGGGTCTTTAACCCGCGGCCCACCATAACTTTTGTTGCGGCCCATTGGCCCATAAAAATTATAAAATTATTTCAAGAGAAAGAAATGATAAATATATATTTATATTTTATATAATTAAATAATATAATACACACGTATTTTAAGATATTTCATTAACTATTTTTGCTTTATACGTGAAGAAAAATATTGCGTTTTTTTTTACAAATGTACCTTGAACCAGCAAATGACTAGTATTCAAGTAGACAATCATATTCGGGAGTGTTTGGTTATCGCTAATCACCGCTGAAACACTTGAGACGCCAAAATAAAAATATAATGTTAAGTGTTCAATACTAATATGGCCGATTCTGTGTTGCGTTCCGCGAGTCAACAAGAGAGAGAAACTCTGGCCCTTGGACCTTAACAGTTTGAATACCACTGAACTAGGGATTTGTATAGACTAGGTTAGGTATATTCTTAAAATCTTTGGCTATTATTCAAGCTTTGATTAATGTATTTGTTCGTTTTAAATGTGTCTGAATTAATAAAGTTTATTTATGCTAATTATCAACCAGCACGAAAAGCAAGTAGGCCTATTTATTATATTGTTTAAAATTTGTTCTCGCGAAAACGAGAATCGCCTAATGAACATCCAAATAAAATCATTCGAAATTAATTTTAAAATGGAAATAATACAGTAAAAGTAACAAAAAGGCAGTGGCGACAAATATGGTAAAACCAGAAATTTCAACGACGATAATAATAAAAAATGTACACATTGTGAAGGCAGTGAAGGCAAAAACTTACTGCGGTCTACAACAAGACCGTAAATATGGCATAGTCTGCATACTATATTGCCTCTGTTGACTGAATATTTGATTACTAGTCTTGGACAGTACTATTTCAACTTTTTGAGAGCGCGTACATTAAAATATGTCGACAATGTTCAGAGAAATTATATCATGCGACCACTAGAATATTTTCTATAAAAATGGATTAAGGGAGTATTTAATTATTATTATTATCATTATCATCATCATCATCATAATCATTAATCAATAATATATTTTATAGTATTTTATGGTAAAGTTATTATTTTAAACTATGTAATATTATCTGTGATTGTAATTGTGGTTAAAGAAATTGATAACACAAAATTTAAAAAATTTAGGGAAACATATTTAGGCGATGTATTTGAAGATCTGTTACCGCATTAAAATAGAATTTGAAAATTTATATTTATATTAATTATATAAAGTATTTAACAAGCAACCAAATTTATGATTTTGTGACAAAATCATGTACCTAAAGCATAGTTTACTATAAATAAATGTTTCCAAAATTATTTTACAGTTTTAGTGAAATTGAGAAAAACTTAAAAGATAATATAATAGCGCGTCTCCAGTGATACTTAGGCCACGTGTGCTGTTTATTGTTTGCACTGTTTCTAAGTTTAAAGTTAAATAAGCAGTATTTAATTATTAAAAGAAACTATTTTTTTTTAAATTTTATTAGGACTAGTACTATTTTCATCCATATAGTATTAAGAAAAGTTGTGTGGGTTTATCTGTATTTTTGTTTGGGCGGAGTTTTTGTCAAATTTACATGTAAAATACTATATAAAGTTGAAATTTCTCACACTTTAAAGTGTTATGGTTATTTTCAAATACTTTAAACTAAATGATTTTCAAAGTAGTTGCCCCAGTAGAGGATTGAGCACACTTCGATTATCTAGTTAGTGTTATTGATATAAATTTGGCCTATTAGGTATGCCATATTTGTTAATAACATCCGAAATACAAAAAAAAAAATGCATATAGTCCAGTAAATCAATGACCACATCACGCTATTTCCCGTGTCAAAAAATCTAAATTTATATCAAAACAGCAGGGAATTAGTTTCGTATATAATCCAAAACTGCACCTATCTCAAAAAGATTAACACTGAGGTATTTATAATACCATTATTACAAATTAATTTTGTCAAAGATTTGGATCTTATTAGACCATAATTTCGAATTCATTTTATTATACAGTATTTGAATGCATCACATCAAACTGTTGTTGTTAAAGCCTTAGCTCAGTATGTAACTCTTATTGTATTATTTTATTTAGCCCCCCAATTAGCTATCCATTTGGTTTATATACATGTGTACTAATTACTCTGATGTGAGTATATGATTTGGATGATTGAATTTATAATAAGCTTACCTGCAATTTCGTTGTAGTAGAATGGATAGCAATTTGGAAGAAACGTCATCTGTACGGTCGAATGGGATTCTAATCTGGAACTCACGCTCATCAGTGGTCCAATTTATTCTAAAGGTGACGCTTTATACCGTATGATCATCGAAACGGGTGTTAACGTTTATTTCTAGAGAGATTAAATTATCTTACTTACAAAATGACCAATAAAGGTATGTTTAACTAATTTAGAAAATCAAATGTATGATTTGATTCTTGAGTCTTGGTTTTTGGGGTTAAGCTATTTAATAGTTTGTAAGTTACCTTCTCATATAATCATTCGGTTTAGAAATTACAAGATGGAGACAAACAATATAATGGTTTATTTTGAGTTTTTAAATAAATCGAAAAACATCCTTATAAATAATACTATATTATATTACTTTAATTTTTATAATTATTTGAATTGAAAGTTAATTTAATCTGAAGATAGCCTATGCAAAAAATCGTAAGATAATTGTAGGCCTAAATAGTTTCTCAGTCAATTATAGTAGATGACAAATAAAAAAAAATTGTTATTAGTAAATTGCCTCTTACTAAGCATCCCTCAGAAATTAAACATTAATATGAAAATCACTCTTCATATATAAATTTTGGTAAAACTGGTTATGTCTATTTTTAAATATAATATGATTTTTAAAATAGCGTCATAATATATGCTATCTGCTCCCAAGTGATTTTGGTTTAAAAAAATATTCTTATTAATTACAATGTAATACTATCCTAAAATATATACTATTGACAAAATCATAAGACCCATTCTAAAAAAAATAATTCAAAAACAAATTTTAAATAAATGATTACTCTTTGATTGAGAGTTAGAATCGAAAAAATATCTAAAAGTCTCAAGGTATGACCATATAACATATAAATATAAGGTTTGAACAAAATCTAATAATCCATTTCTATAGTGGCCCAAATACAAACGGCCACCAACAAAATGGTTATGGAATAGTATTTTTGGATTTAGGGGAGCATAAGTAAAGATTAATCATCGTCTTGAGATCAATGTGTTTCACGATTACAATTTTTTTTTTCTAATTTAAAATTGTCAATCACTACTCGTCTATTTAAGTGAGTTCATTTTACCCAGACGTAGATCTTCTGATAGATTTCCCCCAGCTCTTTACTAAAACTAAGCTCCTTTCTGGAACAAATGTAATTTCTTGAACTTAGCTCTTATTTTATAAACTTTGCTAATTTATCAAACTTAGCTTCTTTCTTGAACCTAGTTACTTTCACGAACTTCGCTTATTTTTCAAACATAGTTCCCCCCTTTTTTTAAAAAAAACTTAGTTTCTATTTCAATCATAGCTGCCGCTTTTAATTTGGCTCCTTTTTTGAACTTAGCTCAATTTTTGGGTTATCTCCGTTATATGATCTTAGCTCCTTTCTAAAAACTAATTCTTTCTCGAACAAAGCTCCTTTCTCGAACAAAGCTCCTTTCTTGAACTTATCTCATAAAAACCTAGATACTTTATCAAATCCAACTCCTTTCTTGAACTAGTAACTTTCACGAGCTTATCTCCTTTTTCAAACATTACTCCTTATTTTAGCTTCTTTTACTAATCTAGCTTGCTTATTGAAGAAAGCTCCTGTCTCTAACTTGGCTACTTTGCTAAACTTAACTCTTTTATTAAACTTAGCTCCCTTATTAAACTTAGCTCTCTTATTAAATTTATCTCCTTTATTAAACTTAGCTCCTTTATTAGGCATAGCTCTTTTTTGAACATTGCTCTTTTCTCAAACTTTGCTCTTTTATTGAAATTTGCTCCTTTCTTTAACCTTGCACCTTTCTTGAACGTGGTTATTTTTGTTTCTAATCTGGTATCTTTCGTTATTGGCATAAATTTTCATCTTAGAGACTTATTCCTTTATAACTATAACTGGCCCATTTGGGTTAAGCGACCCACCGTAGCCTACGATGATGTTTGCAGGCAGTGCCAGTGCTAAACGAGTGGAAGATTCAATATCGTATATTGGATGTGCTCCAAGACCTCCAGAGAAAGATGGAGTCAGAGGAGAGCAAGAGATTGGTCCAGCCTCCAAGGGGAAGCCTGTTTGAGCCTTATTAGCGGTATCGAGAAAGATATATAGCTATTGTAAAGTAGTGTTCCATCACTTATCTACAAATATACTTATTGAGCTTTAATGAATGTTCTAGTGTTAAATGAAAATATTGGGAATATATGTATAATAAATCTTAATACGTACTACATTATTTCATTTATATATTGCCTTAGGCCTAGATATTTACTTATATAGTAACAACATTAAAAATTTAGCCCAATCCATCATAGTAAGTCTTCTACTGCACCTCCTAGAATAGTACTTAACCTAAGACCATAAGTATAAAAATATACAACCAGCCCTAGTACATATATGATCACTAATTAATGGTAGAACTAATAAACAACTTAGCCAAGGACATTAGGTTTAATACCACACAACAAACCCATTTTACTAAATATTAGCTAAGAAATAATATAGATTAAAATTCAACCTATAATAATACGTCTAGTAGTGTACATCGTGTTTTAAATATTAATGGTTACTTATTAATATAACAATCATAAATACAAAATTACTTAGCTTATCAATACTTCTAATGATACAACTCGTTAATAATCACTATATATCTTTTAATTTAATAACTAGAACCTACAAAGAATTAAATTCTATTAGAATATGTCTAATACTAATAATTAAAACATGTAATATGGATATTTATAATTTTGCTAACAAAACCTACAAACAAACTTAAAATATAAGAATACGTTTACCCATCATACTACTCACCTGGCGGTAGAGCATGTATTGACCAAAATACATATATGGTAAACCAATTTAGCAAATTAGAGTATACGTTAAATAATATATGTGCATAGCTGGTAACATAACGCCTTGACAACCTCATTCGTCTAGGGTAAGATACTTGCCTTAAGGCCTAATGTTAATGGGTTCAAGCCCAAATGATGTCGACGCAAGTTTCTTTAGTGATATACATCAGTGGCACAGCTTTCTTTGGAGTGAAAATAATTATCCCTGCAATATTGCTAGACTCTTTCTCTCTCACTCATAGAAATTATCGTGTACTGATATAATCAGTCGGTTCATAAAGTGTACGTTAAATATCTCAAATAAAAAAAAATAGATATCTAAATCAACTTTTTCGTATGCATGTGTCGTAGAGTCATGTGGTCTTCACTTAAAAATTTTGATAGAAATTTTCACTACCTTTAGCAGATTACTAGTAATAAATAAACTATATACCTAGCGGATAGTAAGATGTGGTGCAATAAACATAATAGTATCATAAAAACTACCAATTTTGTCCTAATAACTTAAAGCCTACAAAAGTTTTTCTAAATTTACATTTTTACTTTCTAGCTATCTTACAGGTAGAGAAAGTATTGTGATCGTCAAAAAAAATGAACTCATCATTTCGATGAATCTTGACTTTTCATGACTCCCCGAATCCAAAAAAGTTGTTTTAACTTTTCGTTCCGTCTGTCAGTCTGTCTGTAACCTACCTTCATAAACATTAAGCGATCGGCGTTGAAAACGTGGTTTAAGGGTTTTCTAAGATGTTTTCTCAAGGATATTTGGAATTGATACAACCCAAAAAATTAAAGTAGTTTATGAAGGGCAAAAAGAGAAAAAAATTTTATCAAAACCTGCTTTATGATTTAGTTAAAATTTCATTTCTAAACATTTTTATATATCAAACAAAATGGTTATCTCAATATTTCATGCAAAACCCACTTTAAAGGACTCTGAATCTGATGTGTAAATTATCATTTTTATAATATACCTAAATACTTAGAAATATGAAAATACTATATTGTCAAATATGTAGTTCATTTAAAATCAAATATTTTATAAGAAGATTATTTATAAACCCAAATTTAACCTTCAGCTATACGTAAAATATATATATATAATTTTTTTTTTTTCACATCTTCGTACACAAATGATAAAGAATTTCGAACCGCAAAAAAAAATCTAACCTGAAATATAATGATATTCGACCTCTCCAGACCCACCAAATCTAAAAAGTATTTTGCAATGACGTCTTCTTAGTCTGTTTGACAAAAATTTAAGGTATATTATAAAGGATGAAAATAAAATAAAATCATTCTCAAAAATACCCATGACTATTATTAGAATTAAAATGAAATAAAATTAAGATTATAAATAAACTGATATTTACATTAATCCATTCAAAATTATATTTATGTACTTTACAGAAAGAAAACTTCCGTATTTCCGCAACCTGTTAGATATCTAAATAACTTATCATTGCAAAATTGTAGTCTAATTAAAAATAAAAAACTTTTATTGAAAATTTTATGTATCCAACAGTTTCTGAGATATGGACGAATATATTAATTATTATTAGCACCACGTCTATACCCGTTCGGGTTACACGCACTTACGCTAATGTGTAATGGTAGGGATTGTGAGATGAAATGAAGGACCTACAGTTTAACGTGGAATCCGAACCACGGTGGAGGCCTGGCATTCCCAATATATTAATACAATTTTGTAAGCTTTATTTGTAAAGAGTTACTACTTAATTCTACAATGACATAAAGTAATAAATATAAGTAAGTCCCTAAAAGTTTGTGTTGTTTTTCCTTAAACCCCTTAGGATAAATGTTTGTATAACTATGATATACATCCATTTTAGACTCAATAGTCAAAATTTACATTTTTTATTTGTCAACATTTATTAACTAGGATTTTAATAGCAATGCGATGAAATGAAGATTTGCAGAACCTAATAAAATGTAAAAAATTTAACCGGATGTTGAAATATTAATACGATGTGTTGACCCTTATGAGCCCAAAATTGATTTTTTTATTGGGTCAAACATACAAATGAGGACATTAATTCTTTAAAAACAAAATTATAAAATTTAAAACCAGGACTAAAAAAAAGTGTTACATAAGTATAGTGCAATATGCTTGGGCTTGCTAGTGTATATTATTTCGTTTCACATATATTACGAGTTTTGAGTAAATATCTCCATTTTCATAGAATAGAGCGAGAAAGTCCGTGCGGAGTTCCGTACCATTTATTAATAAAGTAAAGGTAAAAATGGACTTTTGTTTATATGATGAGCAGAATAAACAGAAACACAAATTACACAATATTATTTATAGTAGCACACATTTATAGCACTTAAAAATAAATATATACATTATTAGGATTTAAAACTAAACTAATTATAGTATACTAGGTATGTCTTATTACGCACACATAGTTATATTGGTTATATTTTTATTAATATACCCAGTAATAAAAAATATAAAATAGTTTCACGATGCATCAAATAATATAAACCAACCTTAGCACCTACACATTTATTAATAAAATAACAGAACTTAAATACATATAGTTTATATTACATCTAATACCACACATACATTCATAGTAGATCATATTTATCAATTTAATAGCAGGACTTACAAAAATATCTTAGTACATCTAATATCACACATCCTCTAATAATATTTGATAATGATAGGACTTACAAACTCAGAAAAATAAAAAATTACTGAGTTTGTTTGTAAGTTATATATACTCCCTGTTTGGGTGCCTGGATATTTATTAAAATCTTATGGATAATTACAAACAAATTCACTCTTAGTACTTAGAGAATTACTTATTTTATATCAGAATCATCCGGAATAAAAAAAAATCCCCATCGGCACCACTATCGAGAAAAAACTCTCGAGACTTGCATCCGAATTACGCAGCCACTCAACAATAGATCCTATACATTGACATAGAAACACTATACAAATGAAATACTATACTGTTCACACTTAAAGACCCAAGTGTGATACTTTTGTTATCGCCGCCGTAATTCAAACAAACAAATAAACTCTTGTAAAAAGTTCACCCCAACAATGAGTGACCATAATGTCAACTGAACCACATCCATAATGCCATTAAGTGATCACATAGGTTTCACCTGTTATCCGCTACCACGGATATTTGAGTATTTCACAGAAAAAAATATCCACAACATCAGTTAAGTCACGACAAAATAGTTTAGTAGGAAATGCAATCAATAAAATTAATCATCATAAAAAAGTACTCAATTAAAATAATGCATAAAGGAAATATTAAAAATAATATAAGTTAGATTGATTGATATAAATCTACCGTAGACTATTTTATTTATAATTTATTATGCACAAATGCAAACAAATAGTCCCAAACCTATTAATAGGCCCATAAGTACGTCATTATTTTCAACAACGTTCCGTGGGGTCACGGGTAAAAGGTCAACATAGGTTCGTAATGAGTGTCACAGCTATTATTTAAATACAGATGCGGAAAAAAAATCTGCGATAATAATATTATCAAGGAGGATAAGACCCGGAAACAATCACAAATGATGAACAAAATTTCGGATACAACTAGAAATCATACTTTTATTTATATATATAAATGTGATACTATAATTTCGGATATCAGTTTCCCCATAAAGCCCTTAGTAGCCACGTGCCAATCAATACGAGACTATGTTAATCTTTTAACCCGTGAAAGCACGACTATACAACACGAGATCTAAAACATCCAACCATTTAGAATGGTCCCTTCTTGACCTGAAAAAAAAAGGTCCCAGGCCCTTCTGGGCCGGTTTTCTTTTATCCTCAAACGGGACGTTATTGAACCACATTAACCTGATGGCAAAAAAAAAGTTACTTGGCCTTTTACCTGTTTGACGAATAATATTTCACGTGTGTTTGGGATGAGGTAGTCTGGGTCTATCTTTGTTTAGAAGAATACATACAAATATATGATCTTGTTCAGTATTTAGATCCTTTTATCCTTCTTAGAAGTTAGCACGCGAATAATTTTGTAGTGACAAACTTTATAATTGACTCGTGCTGAGGTCACGTGGGCTCGGTTTCATGCTCATTGTGTATAGACTGCTATGATGGTGAGGCCCAAACATGTTTGAAAAACTGAGAGAATAACTGAGGAGATTTTTTTTTTCATAAAGAGCTTCCACTACTTTATACAAGGAAATATGGGTAACTTTTTTATATCTACAATCCAGCCTCATTGCCAATTAGTACAAATGAGAAAATCCCAGATGGGTAGTGAGAATATATGTTTCTAATAACAAATTATATTGACAGTAAGTCAAACTAAAAAGTAGAAAATATATATATTTTTACTTTCAATCGTAGTAATTTTATTTTAAACAAGGTTTTTGGTGTTTTCTTTTAAATTTTCTCATTCCTTTAGTTAAAACCTAACTTATACATATAACATACAAAAATGAAATATAAGCTTATAACGTAGAACATCGGTTATGAATTAATTTTTGTATAGTAAAAATTTAAATCACTCTTATACAATCAATGGATTTATGAGTTTTGGACCAAAGATGCTCTGTTTATAATATAAAAAATATTCTTCCTCACTTTATATAGTTCGAATTACTGAAAAGGATTATTTTTTAGCTTTCCCACTCTATGACATTATGATTTTGAAAGTTAATTGCCTAACTTACAAAATTACCTCATCTATCTCTATTTTATACATATTTTAAAATAAATTACCACATTTTTTTATACCTTCGAAAAAAGTAGTTATATAAATGGTTTCAGGTCATATTATATACATGCTACAACCAACATGTGAAATTGGGCAATTTTCTTCTCCATTCTGTGAGGTGCCTTTTTCACTTGTCCATGATACGGAGAGGGAAAAATTCCTCCAGTTCATGATTGGGTAGTAACTGGAGATAGACTTTTCATTAAATGGCAAGTTGGTATAGTAATATTATGTCT